>LPNX010203184.1:677774-782189 GCA_001517045.1 Pseudotsuga menziesii | reverse complement strand
AAAAAAAAAAAAAAAAAGCTTGTTTTAAGTAGTGATAATTTGCTTTGGAATTGATTTATACACCTGTTTTTTACATTTCTTATCAAGTCAATAATATCAAGGTCTTTCACTCCACTTGCCTTTTGAGTAAAAACAGCTCTTAAAATGAACGCTATAATTTAAAACTTATTAGTAATTCTTGTTTTATAGGGCCATACACCTACTAGCTTAGGCTATACTTATGGGATAGGAAGTGTAAACTCCCCATAAGTACTTAAATTCAGACATAGTGGACCAATCAAAAGGTAAATCCTTCTCTTTATCGATAGTATCTAGGAAGCTCCTCTCAAATGGGAGTTAAGCACAAGGCCACGTGGAGGCATTGCACTAAGGAGATAACCCTCTAATTCCTTGTCGAAACATAGACCAAGGTTTTTACGCATCTGGGGATTCTGTCTTAGACAAAGTTTCGGGCTCAGCTACCCTGCCCATGTGTACGAATTAGGCTTGCGACTGGCCCCCCAGAATATTGATATAGTTAAGGTAGCCTCTAGTCTCTTGACATCTAGGGTTTGTACACAGGTAAACCAGAAGGCTATTTCTGGTTCACCTTGGACGAGCTTGGAAGGTAACACTTGTTGAAAGTGTACAAGGACAGTGGGTGATTCCTCCACTTGTGCCTAAGAACCTCTTCAAGGACACCAAGAAACTATCTCTTGGATTTCTTCGGGAAAGCATATCTTATACCCTTTGTGATTGTTAAGACTTTAGGAATTTTTGTAGTGATTTATTTGTGATTTGTCTTTGTTTTAGCCGACCTTAGGGTTTAAAGAGTCAAATTTACAATCGTGGAGGACCAATCTATCAGAAGGTCACAAAGGTTGCAAAACCTTCCTTCGCTTATTACCTTGGAACCTCCACCTCCCCCTCAAAGGTGGAGATTGGACACAGACGATTCTTTTGAACCGATAGGAGTTAGCAAAGTTTTGGGTGAACCAAAACTTAGGGAAAACCATTTTAATTTAAACATAGTTAAGATAGAAGACTTGCAGGCTGATGAGTTTGCAAGGAATTTTAATACACCTCTAACTGACTTAAACGATCCTGTGATCGTTCAGGTTCGTCCTTTCGATCCACCCATGATTGGTGTCCCTATGGGCAGCATAATGTCTACTGTAGGAGAAATTTCTTTTACATCCACCTCAGCTACTCCAGCTGAAGGGGTGCTACCTCCCCCAGTAGGTGCCCCTAGAACAAGTATACCTACTATGACCTTAAATCCAGCGAGCCGAGTGGTTCAACAACCTACTCCCACAAGTCTAGCATGTGCTTCTGGTGGTATGGTTACTGGGATTCCTAGTGTACCTACAATTCCTACTTCCTTCGCACACACTGCCCAGAGTGGTCCTATAGGATCCTTGGATTTTGTCCAAGGATTTCCTTGGAATGGGGGGCACATTCCCCAATCTACTCCATACGTAGGCCCAACACCCTCATATGTACGGGTGCAGTTTGGAAACAGTAACCCTTATGGTCAAGGTTTTCAAACTCCGGTTTCAGCTCTATTCATGAGCTTTCCCTTTTCACTTTTTAGCGGAGGGATACCTGCTCCTATATTCCAAACCTCAGTTTCAACTGGGGCAGCCAGAACCTCTTATACTACACCTCATACAAAAAATCCTGTGGCTTATGGATGGAATCTTTCCAAAGCAACCCATCCACTTCATAACAGGTAGCAGGGGGCAACCTCACCTTCACATATGGGAATATTGGGCCAAGTCCCTCTAATCCTCAAATTGGTACTTTTAGTGCTCCAATTAGACCCAAGCTTCCTTTCTTAGCGATGTTAAACTTGCCATATTTGTCTAAAATTATGAATGGCCCGGTGAGACATGATCCCTCTTGGCCATCCGTCCCTACCAAGATGCCTTTGGATATCCCAAAATTCGAAGGCAAAGTTGGTGACGATCTTAGATCTCATGCCACCACTTTCCATTTATGGTTCTCTTCCAACTCACTGAATGAAGATTCAATTCGGTTGAGGCTGTTCCAAAGAAATTTGATGAGTACTGCAGAAAAATGGTACATTGAGTTGCCTTCTGCTGCGTTTAGCAGTTTTTGGGACTTGGCTAATGCATTCCTTAGTCACTTCCAGCTTCCAGTCCAATATGATTTCGGAATGGACTTGTTGTCTACCTTTCAGCAAAACAAGGCCACCCATATCCTGGATCACATCCAAGAGTGGAGATGACGAAAGAGCCTTATTAGAGCCACTATTCCTCCTGATTTCTTATTAGAATGGTTCCTTAAATCCCTATTGCCCTATATATCTAAGGATGTATCTACTTCAGGAGTGACGAATGAGGAAGAAGCTATCCTTAGGGCCCAACAACTAGATTTGATAAATTCTCAATCTAGGATCTTATATGAAATTATCCCTGAGGCACCAAGGCCAATGCACAATGCAGAGAAACCTAAGCCTAGACCCCATGCTAATGGTGTGGTTGGTTCTGTGAATTCTCCCACTATAGAATCTTTGGCCAAATGGCTCCATCAGTTGTCTGTCAAACATTCTATGGTGGAGGCAGCAAAGGTTTCCCCCTCACCCCAAAATGAAAATGTTTTTGCACAAACCTATCAGAATGGAAATCAGTAGCCCAGTGGGAAAAAGAATAGAGGAAAGAAAGGGGAGGGAAACCAAAACAAGTAAAAACCCGCAAACAATGTTGATGGGGGAAAGAAAGAAAAGAAGAAGGTGAAATTCCGATGTAAGTTGTGCCATGAAGATCATCTTACCTATATATGTCCCCTTATGGAACAAGCTCAGAAGCTGTTAAAAGCCCAACAATCGGTTGTCTTGAAGGATCCTTTTCCCCAGGGACAGAATTCTGCTTCTGCTTCAAATGCAATAGGGGGCACCCCAAATGCTCCTGACCCTAATTATATCAACATGGTTCGATCCCAAACTTTACTACAGACCAAGAACAAGAACTATGAAAAAGATACCTCAGAGAAGGGTAAGTCAATAGGTGAAACTTCTAACCCACTCATGATTGAGAAACCTGCCAAAATTATTCCCAAGATACCAAAAGGTGTCTTTAAGAAGACCTTGCATAATCCTAATGCTAGGGCTGCAACAAACTACTCCATAGTTGAAGAATTAGCCAAAAATACTTGTGCAATGTCAGCTTTAGAGATGTTGCAGAGTTGTCCCGCCCAGTAGGATGCACTCTTAGCAGCCTTAGGCAGTATGGACACATCGAGTCTCATGGTGAAATTTAATTTGTTAGATGTCAAAATTCGCCTACCATATCATGTAGCCTTATCGATAGATGTCATCCATGGTGGAAAAACCATTGGAAGAGCAGTTGTTGATGAGGGTGCTTCTACATGTGTTATGTCCTTGTCTTGTTGGAAAGCTCTTGGATCCCAAGAGCTGGTCCTGTTAAAAACCCTACTTACTGCTTTCGATGGAAGGTCATTCCATCCACATGGTATCCTAACAGCTTTTAAGATTAAGCTAGCAGGGAAATCAGTGTCTATTGAGGTAGAGGTGATTTATGCACCTTTGGATTACAACTTTTCCTCTATACCATTGGTTGATCAAGTTAAACCTGCTTGAGAGAGCTCACGGGTTGGAATGTACGCATCATTGATGGGCACATTTGATTTTCCAGCTCCAATTAATTATATAGGTTCTACTAGTGTGGGGAAGTCCATAGCTACGGTTGTTGATAGGGCTGATCCTTGGGTTCTCCCTTCCCGCCATGAACCTGAAGTGCCCTTATCGGCAGCAGAAGTGGATTATCAATCTATCACCCATACCATTTTTTATCCCATTCCAGTCCCCCTCATAGTCTTAGAGGAACTAGAAGAAGCCTATCTACCTGCTTGGGCAGAAAACTCTTTGCATTCTAGAGATTGCTTAGATATGGTTTTACCTTCGGATGAAGCCATTTTGGAAGCCATGTGCAGACGAGATAAGATCTGCGAATATCTTTACCATTAATCCTATTTTCTTCCAGAGTTAAGTAGGATAGAGAACTAGGAGTTTCATATGAGACTGGAAGACGATGTTGATACGCCCATTAATCCCTTACCAAGGGAAGGAATTTTTTATGACGGGAACATGGAAAATATTTCTGCTACTATCCCTATCAACATCTCTGTAAATCCTAACGTTGTGGAAAATGTGCATATCGGTGCAAACTGCTCTCTTGAGGAGATTGTGATCTATATAGCCTTGTTTAAGGAATTCTGTGACATTTTTTCCTGGTCATATGAGGATATGCCAGACATTGATCCATCTATAGTTGAGCACGAAATCTGACTATAGCCTAACGCTAAACCTGTTCGTCAAAAGTTGTGACCTGTTAACCCACGTAAAGCAGCAGTAGTGAAGGCTGAAGTGGAGAAACTGCTGAAAGCCAGTTTTATTTATCCCATAGCTTTGACAAAATGTGTATCTAACCCTGTTCCTATTGATAAAAAGCAAGAGACCATACACATGTGTACTGACTTTCGAGATTTAAACAAATCCTGTCCTAAGGACAACTATCCCACACCATTTATAGATCAAATTATTGATGCTTGCATGGGAAGTGAAGTCTTTTCGTTTATGGATGGTTTCTCCAGATATAATCAAATTCAAATTAAACCAAAAGACCAACATAAAATAGCTTTCATTTGTCCTTGGGGTACCTTCGCATACAAGAAAATGCCCTTTGGATTGAAAAACGTTGGGGCAACCTTTCAGCAGGCAATGAATTTTTCCTTTCATGATATTAAAGCCATTGTTGAACCCTACCTTGATGATCTGCCAGCACATTCTCGTAAGAGGATCGATCACCCAGATCACTTGCGTTTGATTTTTGAACGATGCAGATACTATAAGATTCTCTTGAATCCCCACAAGTGCATTTTTTGTGTCAAGTTAGGGAGATTGCTCGGATTCATTGTTTCTAACAAAGGCATTCAGGTGGATCCTTTGAAAGTTGAGGCCATTGTAAATCTTCCTCCTCCTCATTCTATCAGGAAGCTTCAGAGCCTATAGGGGAAGTCCAATTTTCTTCAACGTTTTATTGTAAATTATGCCAATATTACTAAAGGTTTCATGCACCTATTAAAATAGGACACCCCATTTGTATGGGATGAAATTGCACAACTCGCATTCGAGGCATTAAAAAAAGCTTTGTTGTCGGCACCATTATCGCATCCCCCAGATTACTCTAGGGATTATATATTGTAGTTGGCCACATCTGAGTCAACCATAGGGGTAGTCCTAGTCCAAGAGGATGATAAGCTCCAAGAGCATGTCGTCTACTATGTCAATCGTGCTTTAGCCAGACCTGAAATTAGCTATTCTCATGTCGAGAAGTTGGCCTTAGCAGCTGTTTATGCTGTTAAGAGGTTACGTCACTACATCTTACTGAGGACTACGACGGTAGTGGTGGATGTTAATTCTTTTCAATATATTTTGTCTCGACAGATAGTTGGAGGCAAGTTCAACAAATGGATAGTCATTCTCCAAGAGTTTGACTTGGATTTTCAATCCGCCAAATCCAAAAAATCCTTAGTTTTTGCTGAGCTCATTGCAGAATTTCCAATAGAAGAAGATATAGCCATTGAAGAAGACTCATTCCCAGATGAGCATATCTTTTTTATTTCCACCTCTGACCCCTGGTATGGAGATATACTTATCTATCTCCATAATTTGAAGTATCCTGCAGTTTTCTCGTGGGAAGAACAACGTAAACTACGCCTACATGCCAAGAACTACCTCATTATAGGAGATACTTTATATCATATGGGAGTATATTCTATTTTGCGTTGGTGTCTTACCCACGAGGAAGCAGAGGTTGTCCTAAATGATTCCCATAGTGGACCATGTGGGGGTCATTAATCTGGGTTAGCAACGGCCCAGAGGATATTACGTGTCAGTTATTTCTGGCCCATGGTCTTTAAAGATTGTGTAGAAGCCATGAAGCACTGTCATCCTCATCAACTTTACACCAGAAAGATGCGGTCACATCCCGCTCCGTTGTTTCCCGTCATCTCAGTGGGCCCCTTTATAAAGTGGGAGATTGATTACATGATGTGTAACACAGCCTCGACTAGGGGGCACAAATATGTCGTTGTCCTTGTAGATTATTTTATGAAATGGGTAAAGGCAATGCCCACCTTTAAAGCTGACGGGGAAACTGCATCTTTTTTCGTGTTCAATCAAATTATCGCACGATTCGATATACCTAAATTGATTGTCACTGACCATGGAATTCGTTTCCAAAAAGCATGATGACTAAATTGACCACTATGCTAGGATTTATACAAGAACATTCATCTTTGTTCTATCCTCAAGCAAATGGTCAAGTCGAGGCTGTTAATAAAACTTTGAAAACTATCCTCAAATGTACTATTAATGCAGCTCGTTCCAACTGGAATATCATGTTGTATCGTGCACTTTGGGCATATCAGACCAATGTGAAAACTACTACAGGGTTTTCCCCCTTCCAACTCATTCATGGAGTGGAATTTGTTACCTCGATTGAATGTGAAATCCCGTCCTTAATAATTGTTATTCATGTGTTACCTGATACGAATGAGCTGGAAGAACATCTATTACATTTAGAACATCTTAATGAACAATGTAGAGATGCCCTGACAGCAAACCAAGCTCATAAAAATAGGGTCAAAAGCCAATATGATAAGTCAGTGAAGCCTCGAATTTTCTCTGAAGGGGAGCTTGTTTTGCTCTGGGATCAAGACAAAGAACCCTTAGGAGTAGGAAAGTTCAGGTCTATGTGGTTGGGACCTTATGTCGTGTCAAAGGTGTTGAAGAAGGGTGCATATGAATTAATTGATTTCAAAGGGAATAAGTTGTCTGAGCCTAGAAATGGGCTCTACCTGAAAAACTACTATGCTTAGGCTTAGCACTTTTTCCTGTATTTTATTGTATGTATTTTTATGTACAATAGGTCATCAGTTTGTGTTTTTTATACCATCTGCTGGTTGTTACAAATGTCTTCCGAGTGGTTCCTAGGTTTTGCTGATGGCGCCAGTCGCCACACTTGTAATTTGGCTTTAGATACATGGGTCATTTATTTTCCCTCAGGACAGTTAGTTGCCTCAAGAGGCACTTGCTTAGGTCCTAATACCAATAATGTCGCTGAATACAGGGCCGTCATTGAGCTTTTATGGGATGCTTTGTCACGTGGCATCACTCAGCATGAAGTCTGACTAGACTCTCAACTGGTGGTTTCCTAGCTCAATCAGGCTTATCAGGTGCGGAACCCTATTCTATTACATCAGTTTATGCAAGTTAGGTTATTGGAAAGAAATTTTGAGTTCATTACATTCACTCATATTCCAAGAAATCAAAATTCATTAACTGATGCATATGCTAATTAAATCTTTGATTGGAATTTAACATATTTTACATAAAAATATACAGCAGACACATTAAAAAACATTTGTAAATAAACTGGCAAAATATATATATGTGTGTGTGTGTGTGTGTGTGTGTGTGTGTGTGTGTGTGTGTGTGTGTGTGTGTGTGTGTGTGAATACTTGTCCATATAGATAGGTCAAGTCTCTGATCCTCAGATCCAATAATAACTATATAATATACAAAAAAATACAAAACATGGATCAAAGTCCATCAAATGCTCCTAGGTCTAAGCTTGACCGCCCTGGTCACTTGGACCACCCTGGTCCCCTCGATCACCCTACGCTCGGGCTTCTTCAACCTCCTCGGCTTCAGCAACCTCAACAGCAACCTGAACTATTATACATATGTATATATCTATATAATTAAAATTCATAAAAATTTTAAAAAAAATTGAAAATAAAAATTACCTAACTCTCCCCATGCTCCTCCTGGAGGGAGGACAAGGTCAGTATCACCTCAGAAATCTAACCCAACATATGGAAACTGCTCCAAGGCTGGTAACCGTCCCTCCCACCAAAAGTAGAAGTCTTCGTCATAAACACTCTAGACCAATCCATCACCTCCCTAGTGAAGGAATATATCTTCCCACCTACACAGCCTAGGCTGACAGGGAGAACAAACTGGAAATGGTACTATAGGACTCAAAACTGGCACTCTCTCAAAGAAAAAGGCTACTAACATACTGGAGTAACCAAAATTCTTCCTCCTACCTCTTTTGGATTCAGAGAGTTGTTTTCTCATTATCGGGATCACTCCCGAGCACTAGTCATATAGGGCTCCCTGCATACAGTCTACTGCTAGTCTCATTTGGTTCCAAGTTGCAAGGTGAAGTGATGATCACCCTGCAACCCTCACTATAGTGCTCACCAATACCTGTAAAGGAAAGTTGTGAATGTGAACAATAGGGATGCAGCTACCCCTCTTTTGAGTGCCTGGCTTGCAATATATGTCTATATAGCTCTGTACACTTAGAGGGTCACCGTCTCTGCCAGTACCTTCCAAGTTCACCAAAGCTCCCCATCGTGATAAACCAAAAATGAAATAGACATCCTCTGATGTAATCTCTAAAAACTCACCTTGAAGATCAAACATGCCCAGATCATGATCCCAATAGTTTATCAAAAACTCTAAGAGACGGACATTTTCCCGCATAGGTGAGGCACATAAAAACTTTAATAACCCACTTTGACGTAAAACATTCACTGTGGGGGCATCTTGAAGAGATTCTTGGTCCATGTCTTCACGTTCCCTCTCCATCCACTCAAGCACCATCTTTCAATCTAATAAACAAGCAATTGCAAACTATTAGATTCATATAAAATTTGAATTTTTGACCCTCTACATTCTTTTTCTACCTCGCGCAGCGTCCACGACTGTATTTTAGGCAAGTCGCGTACTGTACGCGACTGTCTTTTGGGCAACAGTTGTATAGAACACGTGTACACGACTATTAACATACCATACCCGCGTACACAGCGTCCATGCTTTGAGGGCGCTTGAAGACATGAAATTAGGGCTCCAAATTGACAATTGCTTGGATCAAATGAAAGAGCATGGAGTGTAGTTTTACCTGACACTTACGGTTTTGGGAATGGTCCACCGAATCGTACACAACAAGCAATCAAAGGTAGAGGTAAAACTTGTCTTTTTATGGTTAAAAGTCAAATGGTGAGCTTTTTATTCATATTTTGAACTATGTATAGAAAATTTATTTTCAAAGTGGGTTTTTTCCCTATAGTTCATAATTTTTAAACTAATGCCATATGGTAGGTTTATGGTCATTTTTAAGTTATATTTCCCTTATATAGGATGGTTTTTGGTCATTTCACATGCATTCTGCATTTATACCTAATCCATCTTGACCCTAGCATTAACACTTCGACCACGGACTATGGTATCTTTAACCATTAGTTCCTTGTATTTACCATTGTTCTTCCATGGATAGGACTTTCCTCCCATTGTTAGAATAATCAACCCATAGTTAGCTACCTTAGACATTAATTAATCCATTTTTGTCTTATTTGCCTAGTTTCCAATATTCCACTCTATGCAAGTTGTCTTCCACATGTCCTAGAAGTCAAAATTGCTAAAACTGAGTCATGGAGCACTTGGGAAACCTCCTAGAATCCATATTTAGCATATCTGATTTATTCAAGATCCTCCCTAGTGCATATCTGCTTTTTCTACTAAGTTGCCTGCTTTATTGATATTTATGGAAAAAGGGAAAGTAAGACTAGGTGTAGTTAACTTGTTTTTTGCCCTCATCATCCTCCATTATTTTATCCTAATAAAAGAATGTATTAGTTGTCTTTCCATCACTTATTAGCTTTCCTACTTGAATTTTCCAATTCGTGAGCCTCTAGGTAAATTTGGAAACTGCTTTATGCACCTATGGGGGATTTGACTAGATTTAGTAAGCCTACTTTTTGACTATTTCGAATGGAATCCTTATGCATTCGAATCTCTCATGTAATTATATATTGCAGCAGCCTATGACTTCATATGGTTGGCTATTGTACACTTATTCAATACAGATTAGTGTTATGCTCCAATTTCAGTCTCCTTTGTGTGTAAATTTGCATGTTTGATTAGCAATTTTGTGAGTGCAATTGTTCTATCACTTGGGTTCAATTTCCACATGGTATTAGAGCCTTTGTAGATTGATTTATCTCCTTCCATATTGTTATTGCAGGTTTGACATCTTGACTGGAAGCAAATTCTGCTGGTTGAAGGGCACAGTTCAGAGCTATGGATCAATCTCAGAAGATCATCTTGACTCCATTTAATTTATTTGAATGGAAAGCAGAGATGAAGATACTTTTGAGAGAAAAGGGTCTCTACAGGGTGACTATGGAAATTGAGGCAGATCCCAATGTAACTATAGAGAAAATTAAATGGCACAACAGGAGGGATGAGGCCTATGTTCTTCTCTGTCTAAGCATATCCAGAGACCTCCTCTTCCATCTTGATGGATTGACATCGCATAATGAAGTGTGGGAGAATCTTGTAGAGATTTTTGGTAAGACATATGATATGAGAGGACATCAAATTGAGAATGAATTGAGAATGAATTGGAATCCCTCACACAAGAACAAGATAAACTGGTGATGATGGGCACCATCAAACTTTCCAAAGACCAAGCTTTGGTTGCTGGAGATTTGAGGGTGGATTCAAAAGGCAAGAAGAAAGCTAAGAAGCCACCTATGCAAAAGAGAGACAAGAACAATTCTCAAGAGGAGCCCCAAGGCTCCAAGAGGAACTTCCAGAAGAAAAAGAACAAAGGAGAAATGAGCAAGTGTGCATACTACAGTAAGGGATATCATCCTGAAAGCTCCTGCATGAAGAATAAAATTGACATGTTGACCCAACTCCTAGAGAAGAATAACATCTCCCTTCCTAATTGCTCAAAGAAAAGGGAAGGAGGATCAAATTTAGAGGACAGAGAGAAAGTACATGCATTGGTTGCTGGCACATCAAGCTCACCTAGCTTCATCATAGACTCTGGAGCTTCAAGAGATGTGGTTTCGACCAAGAAGTCATTCTCCTCTCTTGACATGTTGAAAAATACACCAATAGTGCTGGGAGATGACTCTCTCTATGACCGTTTGGGAAAAGGAAGGATTGATCTTGACCATGGTAACTTTAGTAATGTATTGTATGTTCCAAGTCTTGCCTCTAACCTCTTGTCAGTGTATCAGATGACCCACACAGGGTCTCCAAAGAAGGTAATATTCTCCCCTGATGATGTTGAGATCATAGAGATCTTGAATGGTAAATTCATTACAAAAGGAGTTGTAGATCACACTTCAAAGGTATACATGTTTTCACATTTTCTTCCCTACTCAAACCCCTCTGCTCTTCTGATTCACGCTAATGAGGCAAGCAAGCTTTGGCATGAAATATTTGGCCATCTTAACTATAAGTATCTCTCTGATCTAAGTGAAAAGGAAATGGTCATAGGGTTACCAAAGATTAAATTTTCTGAGGGAGTCTATCAAGGATGTATCCTAGGAAAACACCCAAAGCATAAATTTGAGAGAGCTAGTCATGAGAGAACCTCTGCACCTCTTGAGTTTATCCACAGTGATGTTGCTGTTCCATTTTCTCATATTTCAATGAGTCAAGACAAATATGCATTGACTTTGATAGATGACTTTTCCAGGTATTGTTGGGTTTACTCCCTGAAGCATAAGTCTGAAGTTTTTGGCCTCTTCAAAGTATTTAAGGCTTTGGTTGAAAACCAGTATGGGAGGAGACTCAAGATCCTCAGATCTGAAAATGGTGGTGAGTATGTCAAGTCTGAGTTCATTCAATATTATGAATATGCAGGTATTCATATGTAGCATTCAATCCCTTACACACCACAACAAAATGGTGTTGCTGAGAGAAAGAACAGATCACCGAAGGAGATGGCAAACTGTATGATGGAGGCTAAGACTTTGCCACCAAAGTTTTGGGCCAAGGCTATAAACTGTGCATCCTATATCTAGAATAGGGTGCCTCATATACATCTTGATGGTATGACTCCTTTTGAAGCTTGGAGTGGGCACCAGCCAGATGTGACCCATTTCAGGATTTTTGGCTCAAGGGCTTGGGTTAGAATTCCAACAGAAAAGAGGAAGGATTTGTAGCCCCAAAGCCAAGAGTGTCTATTTGTTGGGTAATCTAAAGATTCAAAAGGGTACAAGTTGATCAATTTGAGCACAAAAAAATCCTTCATTGAAAGGAGTGTTCAGTTCCAAGAAGAGCCTTTAGCAGGAATTGAAGTTGGAGAGTCTTCTTCACCACCAAAAACATTGAATGTAAGTGAAAAGTCAAATGAGTTTGTTGATTCTAATATGTCTGATAATGATGATTTAATTGCAGATCCCGATAGACCTACAAGACCAAAATGGGCAGCAAAGACCATTCATGCAGCTGGGGAACTAGCTAGAAATCCTAGTGATCCTAGGAGGACTAGATCTCAGTTTGAGAGTGCCTTGTGTATGAAAGACCCTTTGGTTGCAAACAATTGTTATCTGATGGTTGAATCAGACCCACAGACATATGAAGATGCAGCACATGATCCAAGATGGAAAACAGCCATGAATGAAGAATTCAGCTCACTCTAGAAGAACAACACTTGGGAACTGGTTGATCTTTCCCCAGGGAGGAAGCTAGTTCAATGTAAGTGGGTTTTCAAAACTAAGTTTGCTGTTGATGGTTCACCTTTGAAATATAAGGCAAGATTGGTAGCCAAGGGCTACTCATAGGTACATGGTATTGACTAAAATGAGACCTTTGCACCAGTGGAAAAAATGGACTCCATCAGGTAGCCTTAGCCATTGCAGCTTCGAAGCAGTGGGAGGTACATCACATGCATGTGAACTGTGATTTCCTAAATGGAGATCTTACTGAAGAGATTTACATGCAGCAACCTCAAGTATTTGTTACTAATCCATCTTTTGTGTGCAGGGCTTAAGCAAGACCCCAAGGCTTGGCATGCCAACATTGATGGCTTTCTGTTGTCATTGAGTTTTGTTCAATGCAATTCTGATCCTAATGTTTATTTGAAGCTGATTCATGGTTATTTGATGATTATTGTCTTGTATGTGGATGACCTTCTGATTACAGGAAGTTCAAAGAAAGAAATTTCCTCCTTGAAGGATGCAATGAACCATGCATTTTATATGACTGATTTGAGGTTGTTGAGCCAATTCTTGGGTCTCGAAATTGCTCAATCCCAACATGGAATAAAAGTAAATCAGTCCAAGTATGCTTCAAATTTGTTGAACAAGTTCAACATGAAAGATTGCAAGCTAAGCAAGGCTCCCTTCCTTTCAGGAGTTAAGCTTGAAGAAGCAGGTTCTTCTCCTATGGTAAATAATACACTGTATAGGCAATTGATTGGGTGTTTGTTGTACCTGACACACACTCGACCTGATCTTTCTTATGCAGTAAGTGTGGCCTCAAGATACATGGATCAGCCTCACGAGATTCATTGGAGAGCAGCCGAAAGGATCCATAACTTTGTTCAGGGAACAAGAACTCATGGGATCTTCTACAAAGCTAAATCTGATCTTGATTTATTTGGCATTAGAGGAAATTTGAGGTCTAAAATGGGTCTCCTAAGGAAAATAATAAAATAATAGTTAAAATAATAAAATAATAGTTATTAATTTTGGAGGAAGAATGAAAAAAACTACTTTTTGTGTTCGTATTTTCGACATATCTCCCTTTGTTTTTACTCAAATTATGAGCGAGAGAGCTCATTGGATGTGGAATTTAATTCTACATCCAATGAGTACCCATACTGCATACTTTTGACAGACCTTGCTACCCCAAAAACAAGAAATACCTGAAAATGTGACATCATCATGTTTTTTCAGGCATTTCTTCTTTTTGGGGTAGAAGGGTTCGTCAAAAGTATGTAGTGTGGGTACTCGTTGGATGCAGAATTAAATTCCACACCCAACGAGCTCTCCCGCTCATTAGAGGAAATTTCAACTCAAAATGGCCCTTTTAACTTTTATTCAAATTACATGTCATCATGTGTTAGCCAATGAAATTGCTTTAAATTTGAAATACCGTATAGGTCTTAAACACTTTTTTAATATAAATTTGGGGATAGGTATCATAAAAAAAAAACTACTTTTTTTGTTTGTATTTTTGACATATCTCCCTGTGTTTTTACTCAAATTTCGATCAAGAGAGCTCGTTGGATGCGGAATTAAATTCCGCATCCAATGAGTACCCACTCGGCATACTTTTGATGGACCCCGCTACCCCAAAAACAAGAAATACCTGAAAAAATGGAATGATGACATCATCATTCCATTTTTTAGGTATTTTTTGTTTTTGGGGTAGCGGGATCCATCAAAAGTATGCCGAGTGGGTACTCTTTGGATGCGGAATTTAATTCTGCATCCAATGAGCTCTCCTGATCGAAATTTGAGTAAAAACATAGGGAGATATGTCAAAAATACAAACAAAAAAGTAGTTTTTTTCTTTTCTTCCTCCAAAATTAATAAATATTATTTTATTATTTTAACTATTATTTTATTAGTTCATTTTAGGAGGCCCATTTTGAGTTGAAATTTCCTCTAATGTGAAATTTGAGTAAAAACACAGGGAGATATGTCGAAAATACGAAGAAGGAAAAAAGGTGTTTTCTTTTATGACAAATATGTCAATCCAACCATTATGGTTGACTCATTTTATTGAAATTCTATTGGTTCTTGAATTCCAACTCACAAAATTTGTTGTTGGCACGTTTTCTTATAAGGCCCATTTAAGACCCCAAATTTCCTCTAATGGTTTACTGACAGTGATTGGGCAGGTGAAAACACAGATCAAAAGTCAACATCAGGATATGTGTTCATGCTTGTTGAAGGACCAATCAGCTGGTCAAGCAAGAAACAGAGTGCCATAGCACTCTCATCTATAGAAGTAGAGTACAGAGGAGTTGTAAATGCAGCAACTTAATGTTTATGTTTGCAGGGGATACTTGGTGAGTGTGGTTTCGAATCAAAGTTTTCAACTATTATCTATTGTGATCATCAGAACACCATTTGAATCTGCAATGATCCAGTTCAGAGATAGAGAACCAAACACATTGAGATCCATATGCACTACATCAGACAGCTTGTGCATGATGGCACCATTCACCTACTCTTCTGTGCATCTTCAGAACAAGTAACCGACATCTTCACCAAAGTTTTTTGTGAGAAGAAATTCAGCAATCTCAAATCACTACTAGGGATTGCTGATCATGCTATGAAGCATGAATGATGAAAATATTTTCAAATTTTGTTTTACTATCAATGTTTAACGGAGGATTTTCCCACTGGTTTTTTGCCTCTTTCCCTGGTTAAATGGACATGCAGTATGTAAAGGGTGACTAAGCCTTGTTGCTAGGCCCTATAGTTTTCTGATATTTACTCATAAATTCAGGCTTAAGCGGGGGTGTTAGAATAATCAATCCATATTTAGCTACCTTAGACATTAATTAATCCAGTTTTGTCTTATTTTCCTAGTTTCCAATATTCCACTCTATGCAAGTTGTCTTCCACATGTCCTAGGAGTCAAACTTGCTAAAAATGAGTCATGGAGCACTTAAGAAACCTCCTAGAATCCATATTTAGCATATCTTATTTATTCCATATCCTCTCTAGTGCATATCTGCTTTTTCTGCTAAGTTGCCTGCTTTATTGAGATTTATGGCAAAAGAGAAAGTAAGACTAGGTGTAATTGACTTGTTTTTTTCCCTCATCATCCTCCATTATTTTCTCCTAATAAAAGCATGTATGAGTTGTATTTCCATCACTTATTATCTTTCCTACTTGACTTTTCCAATTCATGAGCCTCTAGGTAGATTTGGAAACTAATTTATGCACCTATGGGGGATTTGACTAGATTTAGTAAGCCTACTTTTTGAGTATTTCGAATGGCATCCTTATGCATTCAAATCTCAGATGTAATTATATATTGCAGCAGCATATGACTTCATATGGTTGGCTATTGTACACTTATTCAATACAGATTAGTGTTATGCTCCAATTTCACTCTCCTTTGTGTGTAAATTTGCATGTTTGATTAGCAATTTTGTGAGTGCAATTGTTCTATCACTTGGGTTCAATTTCCACACACAAGAGTATCCTCATTTAGAAGCTACTTATTGTCTTTTGATACTCATGCTGCAACTGTCATAGGTTCAGGGGAATCTTTTTAGCTATTTTCCACGCCAAATTGAGCCTCATTTTAGTCTCTTTTTACAAGCTATCCCTTTATAGGACTCCCCTCCCTTATGGAGTTTTTTTAAGCCCAGGTCTAACTCCTCAAAATAGACTTGACTTTCGAGTAAACTTGTCCATTCAAGCTCGTTAAGAATACATGAATGCGCATCAACATTGGTGGTAGGTTATCTATTTCTTGGACCATGTGGAATAATATGAGAAAGGATCACTCT
This sequence comes from Pseudotsuga menziesii, assembly GCA_001517045.1. Lineage (NCBI taxonomy): Eukaryota > Viridiplantae > Streptophyta > Pinopsida > Pinales > Pinaceae > Pseudotsuga > Pseudotsuga menziesii. Next base: position 765,816 of record LPNX010203184.1, on the reverse strand, counting down.
CTTTTCTACATAATTGAAAAGAGTATTCTTAGGTACAAGTTTATCACTTTTCCATACCTAAGGGACTAAATTTATGGAAAAGGAATACCCGGTATGAGCTCAGTTTTCTCTTTTTCGTGCTATAGACCCAAACATGAAAAAGATTCTGAGTGTACTTTATGTCTTTGTCATGCTCGTTAAACACCAAGAACTATTAAATTGAGCACATAGATCTATGGACAAACACACAACTCACATGATATATCACACAATTTACTCATTTATTGAAGAATGAAACAGTGCAAAAATGGCTTGCAGATGTGAATGCTTTTCATTAATCAAATAGTAATTAGATAATACTTACAATGAAGTACAATGGCTTAAATATCCACATGCAATTCGAATCCACTTGAGGAAATTCGAATTGATTAGACTCTACTTGACTGTAGGTAACTAAGACCATGTCTAAATCACTGTCGGAGGACTCAATAGTTAACTGACCTTGTCTAAACCATAACCGGAGTTCATTGGAGTTCTAAAACACAACTCGGGTGTTACATTCAATGTTGAATGAGGCTAATTGACTGTGGTAGATGAGAAATGTGCCCCTCCTTAGTGCAACCATGCAAACCTAGCGCTAACTAAATGTAGCAGACTAGAACTAAATGTAACTGACTCCTAACTCAGCTTAACCAGTCATCAACTGAACTGAACTAACTTTGGTTGGTTTCAGCACTCTCAGTGGCTCCTAAATTGTAAGGATTGGTCTAGGAGGATCCTAAACTGATGCAATCAAGTGAAATCAGTGGTAGTGAGCCTCAATTAGTGTTCCCCACACTTTAGTAATTGAAACATGTGCCCCAATTAGGCTAAGTAGACCCAATGGTGTTAATGACTATAAATAGACTGGATGGACTCCCAATTTAGACATATGACCAAATTGGACAAGGGAGGATTAATAATCCTAACACCCCTCCTTGAATGCTAAATTGGACAATCTGTGGGCCCTGGTAACTAAGACCATAGGTCACCCATTACATCAAGTAAAGTAAAGTAACTGCTCAAAAACAAGGTGCTGGGGAAAAAACACATGGGAAAAAACCCCCCCTCTAATTAAGCAAGTAGAATCAGGATCAATCTGGTTCTTCTGTGCACAGGTATCCTGGGGCCTAGCATGTGAACCTCTCCATCATTATTTCTGGAGGAATTTTCCTCTTTGGAAGAAGAATGATATGCTCAACTAAATCAGAAATATAGATAGCTGCCATATGAAGACTGGACCCATGTAGAGCAACTGAAGTCAACTGATAAGTGAGAAAAGGTTCTTGAGGATTCAGAACATGTGAGGAACACTCAAGAAACTGATATTTTGTAGCCATGAACAGCAAACCATGAGTGGTAAGAACAGCCCCAAGTGTTAGGAGCAAGTGTCCAAGCGGATGCAGAAAATCTTCCTCTTTACTAGTTCTGTGAGGAGATGAGCATGTGATCAATGGTAGAGAAGCACTGGGACTGTTGAAAATGAATGCTTGAGCTCCATAGTCTGATATATATTATAAAATATCTAATTAATCATATAATAAAATATCAGCAACCTCATATGAGGAAACTAACACCAAATCCCCATCAGTAGTTTTGAAGAGAAAGTGCGGTACTTGATTTTTCACACCGAAATTGGTGAGAGCAACTACAAGCATGACTGAAAGATTTTGAATTTTAAAATATGAACCAAATAATATCAAATCAAAAAGTAAATCATATCTAAACAGGTTCAAAACATATACAAAACTATGAAATGGAATCAAATCCCCAACGACAGTTTTGTAGGAGACTTGCGGTACTTGTTTCTTCACACCGTTGATAAGAACAGTTACAAGCAGTACTGAAATATTATGAATTTGATATATTAACCAAGCAATATCAGATCATATATAAATAATATCAGATCAGATCCAATAAGGTTAATATCAGATTCAAATAAATGGTTAACCGATACAGTGGATGCATAGCTTTCTTCTTCTTCAAAATTATGAATTTTGGTGCATGCAATCCTATAGGAATTTGTTGAAAAATATAGATCATGGGGAGTGAATGGATCACTCTGGTAATCTAATATTTCTTCCAAAATATCCAAGGTATCACATATTTGCACACCAGCAGCAACATTAGAGGGAGAAAAATCAAATTTCTCTTCACTTTCGGAAGCAATTACTAGTAAATTTTGCACAAAATTCAAAGGAAAATCACCAGTGAATGTTTGCATGGAAGTGCAGCAGTGTTTTTCTTCAATATCAGATATTCAAATGTCTTCTTCTATTTCAGCAATATGAGGAGATGAGATATCAGAGATCTCATAAAATTCGAGAGCATCAGGAGAAGGAGTCACTGCATGGAGACTGTCTTCAATTGGAATTGACTGTGTAGAAGCTTCTGCTTCTTCTTCATTTTGAACAAATTCATCAGAGAGAGTGGAGGCCGAGATTTTTGGATCACGAATGCTTATGGTGCTGGATGTGCGCTCCAAAGTGCTATTATGATCCTCATCAATCATTCCAAAGGTTCTTTCCAATCTTGTCCAGAGTTCCTATGGATCTTTAATAGATCTACTGAGGTAGCGCAAGCTAGGAGAAAGAGTTAGTTTCATTATTTCAAAAGCTGCATCCTTTGCATTTAGCTAGTCATTTTCACTCTCAAAATAATTTCTACCGAATCCACCAGACGCCCAAAAAATATTTTGTCTATACAGAAATATAATCATCTTCACCTTCCATTCATAATAGTCTGAGGATCGGGTGAGAAGAGGAACTGATGAATTCATTTCGAAGTTGTACCTGCAAAACAAAAAAGGGCACCGTAAGGTCGGACATCCTGCACTTTTGGAATTTTCTCCACACCCAACTTAGTTAATCAAGCAAGCTTGATCAACAATTTCTTTGCTTGGGGTATTAAGTGGTAAATTCTCTGCTTCTGGTGCAGTGCTGGAAGGAGCATTTTTTCTCAAAAAATGATCCAGTAGGAGATCTGAGGAGGAGAAGTGCCTTGTCTACCGAGGCTCTGATACCAAATTAAATTGAACACATAGATCTGTGGACAAACACACGACTCACATGATAGATCACATAATTTACTCAGTTATTGAAGAATGAAACAGTGCAAAAATGGCTTCCAGTTGTGAATTCTTTTCATTAATCAAAGAGTAATTAGATAATGATTACAATGAAGTACAATGGCTTAAATAGCCACATGTAATTTGAATCCACATGAGGAAATTCTAATTGATTAGACTCTACTTGACTGTAGGTAACTAAGACCTTGTCTAAATCATTGTCGGAGGACTCAATAGTTAACTGACCTTGTATAAACCATAACCGGAGTTCATCGGAGTTCTAAAACACAACTCAAGTGTTACATTTAGTGTTGACTAAGGCTAACTGACTGTGGTAGGTGAGAAATGCGACCCTCTTTAGTGCAGCCATGCAAACCTAGTGCTAACTGAATGTAGAGGACTAGAACTGAATGTAACTGACTCCTAACTCAGCTTAACCAATCATCAACTGAATTGAACTGACCTTGGTTGGTTTTGGCACTCCTCGTGGTTCCTAAATTGTAGGGATTGGTCTAGTAGGCTCCTAAACTGATGCAATCAAGTGCAATCAGTGGCAATGAGCCTCAATTAGTGTTTCCCACACTTTAGTAACTGAAACATGCGCCCCAATTAGGCCAAGTGGACCCAATGGTGTTAATGACTATAAATAGACTAGATGGACTCCCAATTTAGCCATGACTCCTGATTTAGACATATGACCAAATTGGACAAGGGAGGATTAATAATCCTAACAAGAACAAAGCATCAAGTTTATTGTTGTAAGCCCCATTTCTCGTACTCAAATGGATCTTTCTGAGTGATCTTGCTTTCCTTCACACTCGTAAAAATCAAGCTATATGCTGCTCTCGAAGGAGCGTTGGGTAGGTGGTAATTTAACCTTTTTCGGACCTTCCTGACTAAGTACGAAAAAGGTTCACCTTTTCTTCTACGGAAGTTAAGAGAGTTCTTATGTGGTATGTTTTATACTTTTTCAGCCTCAGGAGACTAAATTCGACGAAAAAGGACCCCCTTGGAGTCTTCTTTAGAGTTTTCATACTCTCTAAACATTAAAACTCCAAGTGAGCATGTACTAATTTGGGCTCATAAAATCCACAAATCAGTGACACTATCAAGCATTATTCCCTCTTCTCTTCAAGCTTGTCAAAAAATGAAGAGAGACTCGAGTTGAATTTCCTGGACTCGTTAAAATTTAACAAGGAAGGTAAGGAAGAAGTTTTATTTTGGTTATCAGTCAGTGGTAGTATGTCCTCCTTGAACATAGCACTCTCTGTCTTTTCTGATACTCATGTCTTAATGTTCACTTTCAATTCAGCTATTACTTCAAGTTTCTTACTCCTCTTATACGTTCTAGCTAGGGAATCTGATCATGTCTCCTACATGGAAGATAAGTCTAGTTGTACTATCTGTAAAGTTAAAAGTTGCCATGGGTCATCTCTGTGTCGTGGTCATTGTTCAAGGACTTAACCCTGTATCTGATCTATTTCCTGATTCCATCATTGTCGTATCTATTACTACTTGTGTCTCCCTTCCTTTACCCAGTTCCTAGTAACTCTTCTGATCTGTTGGAGGATCTATTTCCTTCCTTATCACAGTACGGTTCTGCATCAGCACTTCCTGATGACGAAGACCGAAGACCTAGAGTTTTGACGATTGTACCTTAAGGTTCACTTTCATTTTTTGTGAATTCCTTTGTTTCAGTTGTCAATTATCACCTATTGGTTGACAATCTGTTGAATCCTATTCATGTTCGACTTCAATAACATCTATTCACATGGCTTGCATTGTACTGGTTCTTTGGGATTTTTTGACGAAGACCTTAGTTTCACATCTATGAACTAAGTTGCGCAAGATTATGTTGTGGTCACTTACACAGCTTCCAGATCTTTGAATACTCATCATTATTTTATATTGTAGCTTCAATCCACCTTTGTAATATATGTGGTATTGTACCCGTACTATATGATGTACTCAAATATTGTAAAGGAGCTAGTGTTCCAGTATATTGAACATAGCATCCTCGGATATGACTTTGTATATGACATTATTATGTATTTGTTTCAGGTACTATCTCTGCTCCATTAAACTTCTGAGTTCTCCAAGATAAAGATTATAATGTATTTCAGCCATCCTTTCCCTCTGACCTCACACATTAGGGGGCATCTGTTATCAACCCAAATGGCACTTCTCCGTCTGAGTGCCGACATTCCTTATGTTGGTACACAAAAGGACATCTTAGGATTGAAGTTTGCCAAAACACTATAGATGGGCATGACGTGAGATGCATTTACCCTTGAACCAACTTGCCATTTTATTTTTCTAAGTGTTGAATGGCATATGTGACTATCTTCATTGCAACTCGTGTATGTACGCAACTATTCCCATTGACAACTCACGTATTGTACGCGACTATCTCCATTGCAACCCGCTTAAAAAAATATAAATCATGATTAATGGAGATTAGTTGGGCCTTAATCATTAACCACCCCAACTATCTCAACCTTCGAAACCACTCTATTTCCCAAAGTATAAATAGAGGCCTTGGGGAAGGCATTAATCAATCAATTTTTGGAGAGCGAAGTTATGCTGGTGGTATATCTTCAGAAGTCTTGGAGCAGCAGAACTCAGAGTCCTTTGGTTGCAGAGGAGTCCTTGTCTCAGGCGTTGGGTTGTACTCTTATCTCATTCACTGATTGTTAATAAAGAGAATTCTTCTTCCAACATTGTGTTGACTCTCTTTCATGTATTATGATTGATGAATATATCTAATTATGCACTAGATATATTGTTTATCTAACCTGTAATATATACATGTATAAGATCGTACTTGGAGAATTTTCTCTTTGTAGGTGAAGGAGGTGCATCCCTGGAAGTTTTGGAGAGAAGCAGAGCGGAAGAAGATCAAGCTTGGATCAACCGTCGGTAATCGGATGAGTCAAGTATTTCTTCCTATTTCCTTTCTGTACTTTATTAAAGCTAATTGTATGCAAGGTTAGAAGTAAGTTGGTGACCCCAAACCCTAGGTTACAAGGGTGTTTAATCCTAAACAACATTTGTGTTAATATTCTTGGTAATTAATTGAATTTTAAACCAAAAAAATCCTTTTGTGGATGGTTTACTCCAAAACTATTCATTGTTGCTTGGATAAACCTCGGATCCATGTAACAGAGATAAACATGACATGACATTATGTAAATGGGTAAACATGAGATAAACCGATAGAATACATTATATATGTTGATGAATTTAAACAAAAAGTAAAAGGTAATGGAAATGCATTACAAATTTTAGTCACCAAATGTTATCATACTAAAAAATATTGCATATATTTCTTCCCAGTGGGCTGAGAAAGACGAGATAACTCTGGAGAAGAAAAGCCCGGTGTTCTGGGAAACAAAAAGGGGATATATTGGGTACAACTAAAACACTCGCAAATCATAGCTCGATTTCTTACTAATCGGGGTATTTATATTATATTTTAGTATGGTTTAACAACCAGTGTTTTGACAGTAGAGGAAACAACATAAGATTATTTTAAAGTAATAGAATGATGTGTGGCCCTTGGTGTTACAGGGGAGAATTAACACTTTGGCATAGGGGAGCTTGGATTCTCAGAAACTGGTGTTGTTTTTCAAGGTGTGTCTACATCAATAATACCTTCAACCATAGGATTTGGGTTAGGGGTCTTGGAAGGGGATAGATGAAAAGGCGGCATTTGGACAGTGCAACAAGACTTTCAAATCACGGATTCTAAATGGGTTTTATTACAAGTAGATAATTTACACTCTATTTCATTGGATTCCTTAATGTTTTGAGTATTTGTAGGGGGTCAGAACCTGAAAACAAAGTAGCTCTTAAAGCTTGGAGAGAGATGAGGGATGAACTCCATTAGACCCAATTAGCTTCATTGTTTCGGGGACCTCAAAAAGTAGATTCAAATATGATTCTTTCTCCGACGCAAGGAATGGTGAGTTTACGATTGGTCGAGTTGTGGAGTTTCTCTAAGAAAAACGCCTATGGAAATTTTTGGGTAGAAGTGAAGACATCATAAAGGTTTAGGATTATCTTTGATGATGGTCAAGCGGATAGGAAAAAATGGATCTAACTAATGAAAGGTTGTTACATATCATAAAAAGGTAGTGGAAGGTTGTTACATATCATAAAAAGGTAGAGGAGAGCAACTTGGGGAGTTAGCCGACATTTTCTATTGAAAGGATTGGGTAGAATTTCCTCTATAACATCATCCCATTGCAATAAAATAGATGAAGTGCACAATGTGCATACCGAGTTAAAACTCAAGCTATTGAATAGTTTTATGAAAACTAATAATACATGATAGCTCGAGTAGACTCACGTTGGGATGAGCCTCGACAAATTCCACTAGGACGGATTTAAGAAATACTTTTCACAAACCTAATGTATTGTTGACTTTGGAGACCTTGTCCTTGCCACTTAACACTGCATCGTGTAAGCGAGTGATTTTAAAGTCCGCCTCCATGCACAATGTCTTCTTGTCGTGTGCCATGATCTTCTCCCTCAACATGCCTTCATGTAAAATGTGCTTCGTTTGTGCCCTTGGCTATACATAAATCTCCTGAAACCAGAATTAGGGTTTATTATTAGTTCACAAACAATGCCTGTGAAAAGGAATCCTAAAAATTGGAGTATTCATTCTACAACTACCGATGGCCAACTGTAGATCATGCAAAGGGAACATGTTCTACATCTACTAATGTCATCAAACGCTATGCATTGTAGGTCTAAGAGGAGAACGAGAACCGCTGTGGGTTATACATAGTTGTGGTTCATTATTTCAACTTGGGGGCAAATATTGCAGAAAATACTATTTGCCTTGTGAAGCCGAAGTAATACGATGGCAACCTCCATGGAATTGAAAAAATCTTGTAGAATTGCATACCTATAACACCCACACATGAATATATGAGTTTATCAAACACCCAACAAATCATATTGAACAGAATACAACGATGGATAAATAATTACTTGTGTGGAAGATTGAAATATGTAGTCTTCGGAGCTTTGAAGATTGCAGAAATGGAAACTGAATGCGTATTTATGTTGGCATGACCTGCAGAATTGTTCGAACTCTGCAATTGTTGTATGGCTTGATTAACGACCTCCTTGACAACATAACAACGCCCCTGTTTTTAACTCTAGAAGAAGAGTTGGCTGCATTTTTTCACAAGCGTAGGAGCACCCAAAAATAACAATGGATTCTTTAAAGGATTTCTTGGTTTGTTTTTTTGGACGAATTCTCAAAATAACAAGGTTTGAGAGAATGATTGAGACATACCAGCTTCATGCAATGGAACCCTACAACTGCTTGATCCTTCTTCTGGTTTTGGGAGGAGGAGGAAGAAGTTGTAGATCCACCACTGGCTTTGTCTCTACCTTGCTCTCTCTTGCGTCCCATACATTCCATTTTTAATGCTCTTTCTTTGTTTCTCCAAGAGATCCACAACATCCTTTCTCAGGGAATTCCATGCCATGACCTAAAGAACATCGCTTCTTCCCGCGTTGTAGTTGTTGGCGGGAATGCTAAGCTTAAAAAAAAATATTTATAACTAAACCTAATTTAACACTATTTATTAAAAAAATTTATTATTATTGTATTTCGACATACGAAGAATAAGAAAATGTAGTTTGAATATATAATTTGCAGATTGTTTAATGAAAACATTATAATGTTAGATATGAGATATATGTTTATTTAATTAATGATTGTATTTTATTTCTATAAAAATCATATTATTATGTGATGTGCTTTTAGGATTCTGCATAAAAGTCCATAATCTTGAATTGGGTAGGGACCTCCAATTGATCAATGTTTGTGTCCCATATGAGAATATGGAGGCTTTCTCGAATTCTCTCTAAGTAGATAGTTGGATTGACCCTGAGAAATTAATACTTGGGGTGATTTGAAGTGCACCATGGCTAGAGGATAAGTATGGGGAACTTCGACCAGGGAGGACAGGTTATCGAGTTTATTTATCAATTTGTTGGAAGATAAAGGGATTTGTTTGCACTTCGGCCAGAAAGGACACTTCCAATTGATAACAATCACATAAAAGATAAAAATCATAATCCTTCATTACCTCAATTCCATTAAAAATTGAAGATCCATTAACCAACCACTTGCACATGAGCAACATGAAAACCCTTCAATACAACACTAACATCAACCATCCTACATCCTGATTGAGTATCCCTTGTCCATCAAACTCAATACCTTGTTCCCTTATCCCCTTATTTTCCCTCTATCTCCCCTCCACCGCTTCTACATGAAATTTAATAAAATATACCCTAAATATTTGTATTGCCATATAACATAATTAATCCCCCTTGGCCCCTTAATACAAGGCAATATATTTTTTCATTTTTGTATTATAGTTTATTCCCCAATATGAATGGACGTGATAGGATATTGCCTACCAACTGAACCCCCCGTGGGCATTGAGAGGTGATGACTTCTGTAAATATTATGGACCTAAGTCTACCCCCACAACCTCATTAAGGTGAACACTATTGACCATGTTCCATGTGCATAGGCTTTGTCAATGCCTTATGGTAGTTGTGGGGGCACAAAAGGATAGGGGTTGAATTTATGGAACTAAGAGGTGATGACCCATCATCCAAGCATCTAACACAAATCCAATCTCACCTTCATATTCTCCTTCTCTTGGATACCATTAACTTGGATCAATTCTCAAAGGGTTTACCTAACATCTTGATGTAACCATGTAGACAATTTGAGGTAGAGGTTGATCTTATAACATTGCGAAGTGATGGTCCATGTGTACATATTCCAAAGTTAGTCCCACCACTATAAGTTTCCTTGAGGCTTGCAAAATTTGTGGGGTCCAATGGGATTAGGATTAATCACCAAGAGCATGAAGTTTTTCCCTAGTGGTTAAGGGTCCATTCTCACGAGCTTTGACCAATACCCTTACTAGTCATGGAAACACTTAGAGGTAAGGGTTAAACTTAAGGCACTTGGAAGTGAGGATTGGTGTGTGCATATTATGGAACCAAACACATTCTATGCTCTTAAAGATCCATTAACAATTCATATGAATAGGATATAAACAACCCTTTATGATAAGTAATTTTTTTAATAAAATTAAATTGTTATTTTTTAGTTAATAGACAAGAATGTCATTTTTTTTATGAATGATCATGACCTCAATATAATTGTGGAAACATATAATGTAAAAGTGACCAAACTCTCAAGTTATTGAAAACTAAATTGGGTGCCCATTGTTACTATTTATACATTAAATCGTCCCATTTAAAATTCAAGAACTTAAAAACCAAAACATAGTTCATTATTTTTTTTTAAATGCATAAAGTGAATATTGTATTCCAAAATATAATGAAGCACACATTTTGAAGATGTACTTGGTACATTAAAAAAACTATTGAGTACATTGTGATCCACCATCCACATTTACTAAACATTGTCCTTGACTCACATCACTCTCATCATCACAATCTCTTGCTACACATTACTCCCATCGTCACAATCTCTGGCTAGACTCAAAACTAAATAGTCTCCAAAAGTGATCTAGTGCATTGTTCCATGGCTACACACTACTCTCATCATCACAATCTCTTGCTAGACTCAAAACTAAATAGTCTCCGAAAGCGATCTAGTGCATTGTTCCATGGATTTGTCTAATGTTCTCATAACAATAGTCTCCTAAAGATATCTATTACTATCTTCCAAGGATATATTTATTGTGTACTATTCTCGAAAAGTAAAGTAATAGGCATGTTATTACTAAGTAAATAGTTGATGAAATGAAAGTAAAATTTTAAAGACATCCTTGACTCACTTAAGCCACCTTTGAAGAATCCCAGTAATTAAGCATGTCTAGATACCATTTATAAGTCCTCCTTTGAGAACGTGTCAAGAGAAGTGTTCAATTCTCTATACACATGTGAGAATTTGATGTGTGGAAACACCTTTGAACTTTCTTTGAGTCATCTTGATTTTTGAAATGCCCTAGAAACTTTCATTGCCTTCGAAGTTAATACGTTTACGTTTTCATTGGCCTGGAAGTTCATACGTTGTCCAGAATCAATAGAAGGCTAGCTGAAACCCTAGCGGAAATGGACCTGCGACGCTCGGGCTCCCAGCAGAAGTTGAAATTGAATCCGAGAAGTGGAACTGCTGGAAGATCCCCTTCACAGATCAATAGTTTTCCAGGGTTTAAGAATAATACCCAAGTTGCTTCTGAGGCCCAATTGCAATTGCATGCATGCCAGAGCCTGAGAGCAGCATTGGGTTTGGACATAATCCCCACTGTGATTCCCAATCCAATTCAATGTCAGACACTGCAAACACTAAACTCTCCTCTGGAGATGTCGACTGCGGCGAGGATCATCAAGAACTAGATGTCGCTCAAGGCTTGCGGCCTGCTACTCCTCCTTCTCCTTCAATGCCCACATCTGGCCTTCTTCTACAGCTGCACACCCTCCTGCAATCCACGAACAGGCAGCGCGACATGTTGTTGGAGCTCCTGAACGCCATAGGAGGAAACGGCATGGATTCAACAGTCAGTTTCCCCTCAAGTGAGGCCAACAGCATGGCCACGCAACAGAAAACGGCATGGGAGAGAGAGTCTGAGCTTATGCAGCAGATCAGTGCTTTGGAAGGGATGGTGTTCACCCTGTCTGCTGAACTGCAAGAAATACTGAGAAAGAATGCACAGCTGGAGCATCAATTGAATTCTATCTACAATAAGGAAGAAGAAGAAGAAGAAGAGAAGATGAGAAACGAAGAAGCAGAAGAGTGAAAATTAGATACTCAATTATCACTTCAACATTGCTTGAAGAGAGTAGAAGTAATTCAATTTTGGGTATCTTGAATTCTGAGTAGATATTCTGACATGTCTTTTGAACTTGGTTACCAAATCAAGGAAGAAGAACCATGCAAGGCCATTTCATGGGATTACTCTTATTACTGTTTTTGTTGCTGTCAAAGCAGAGTTCAGATTGTGCAGTTTTTTAAGAATGATCTAAGCAATTTACTGGTTAGTTTTCAGGCCCATTTATGTCACTGCAATTCCTATGAGAGAACTGGATGCAGACTACTTACACATCCTTAGAGTTAGCTGCTGTGTAAGATTATTTATTGTCTATTTTTTTATTGTCAGAACTCTGAATAATTGTCAGCTATTGAGCTATTTCTGCAAAATAAAATTCCCTTCATATGTAGAATCATCAGCTGTAATCTGCAAGGCATTATATGAAGGTACTAGTTTCACAACTTCATTAAACAGATTGCATATAATCAGTTTAGTGATTTTAATTGTCTGCAAGCAGCAAGAATGGATACTCAGTTATTCTGGCATGCAGACAGGAAGAACTAAAACGACTATTATTTATTTTTTGGGAAAAATGGAAACGGAAAACTCATTTTGATAGAATTTAATATGGAAAAAAAATGATTTCCTACGATCTTATGTGAAAGAAAAGAAATCCAAGAAATTTGCACCTTCGTTTTTTTGGTTGTGTCAATTTTTCAAATAGTTAGCTGGATGTTTCGAAGAAAGCAATGGCTGTCGATTTTCAAACAGTTACCTGGATGTTTTAAAGAAAGTAATGGCTGTTTTTCGATTTCCTTGCAATTGCTTGCTTAAATATTACCAGGGATAATGTTAATATTTTATATGCACTTTTCACATAATTAATTAAATATTTAAAAGTGAGCAGTGGCTATTTCTAGTTTTTTCGCGATTTCTAATATATATGGTGGTCATATTTCTGTGTCTTACTATGAGAAAAGCAAGGCACTTCATATTCACTGCAATATACAGTGGACCTTGAAAAGCTAGAGTGCTTTATAGGTGTGAGCTTTTTAATTGTTAAGGCTTTGGAACTTTATGGATTAAGATGGCATGTTTGCATTTGGATTTTTCTTTTAATTTCTGATGTGATATAATGTAGTGTTATAGGAATATTAAATTAAAAAATACTAAATTTGGTATTTTAGATTTGAAAGAAATTAATATCTATTTTAATATATTATAAAATATGTGATAAAATAAATTTTTGATATTTAAAATATATTTAATATAAGTTGGATATAAAGAATTTAATTAATTATATATTCTTTTGAACCTATTCTTAAAGCTTATGTATGTTTAATTTAATTGATTGATAGTCAAATTATTAAAAATTGGATTAAATAATAATAATGTAGACTATTCAATTATGTTATTGGTATGTTTCTTAATGTTTCCTATATTGGGTTAAGGTAAATACTACTTTTAAGTACATGATTTTATTAGAAATTTGATTAGCAATTAATTTTTTGGAATATTGGCATATTTGTGGACCTAAAGTGGTCTGATCTTAAATTGCTTTTTATTAGCTAAGAGCTTGTTTTTCTTAAGAAACATGTTAATGACCCAAAACCCAAAGACATCAAGCAAAAGTAAAACTATACTCCCCTTATGAACCACTAGCAGGTTATAACAAGTGGCTAGGTTTTGTCTATGTACACATTGTAAGTGCATAATGGGTCTTAAGATTGTAGGGCCATATATGCTAGATTGGTAGTATTGTATAGATTTTGTTCAATAACTTTAAACTTATCCTTAATGATGTAATAATTTGGACATTTTAATAAAAATATTGGACTTATCTATATTTGTGTCCATTAAGCATTATGTATATCTGCAATGAATACTAAAGATGAATACATGATTAATACATAATTAATATATTTACAAATTTTACTAAAGATGAATACATGATGAATATATATTTGATTGAATAGTCCTTAGCCTTTTGCTTGAAATCGTTCAACCAACCAATAACGGAAACACTCAAACCAATATAACCTCCCACCCTAATGGGAACATCCTATCTAGTTCCTCAGTCCAAAAAAGCATAAAATTTTCTAGCCACCAAACCCAAAACCCTAAAAAATAGTGGTGGCAATGTGGTCACAATGCAATCATTAACCTTTTCCTTTGGTCGAATCATTTCTTTTCCCCCAAATTTTTCCTTCTCAATCTCCCTCAAAGATCCACTCTCCACTATGTTTTCCCATTCTTTGCAATATACAGTGGGCCTAGACAAGCTAGAGTGCTTTATAGGTTTGAGCTTTTTAATTGTTAAAGGTTTGGAGCTTTTCTGAATAAGATGGCAGGCTTGCATTTGGATTTTTATTTTTATTTTTCATGTGATGTAATGTAGTGTTATAGGAACATTAAGTTGAAAAATATTGAATTTGATATTTTGGATTTGAAATAAACTAATATTTATTTTAATATATGATAAAATATATTTTTGATATTTACTAATAAAATTTAATATAAGTTGGATATTGATTCTATATTCTTTTGAACCTATTCTCAAAGCTCATGCATGTTTAATTTAATTAATTGATGTTCAAATTATTAAAAATTGGATTAAATAATAATAATGTAGATTATCTAATTATGCTATTGGCATGTTTCTTAATGTTTCAAATATTGGGTTAATGTAAATACTACTTCTAAGTACATGATTTCATTAGAAATTTGTTTAACAATTAATTTTATGGAATATTGGCATATAATTTCACACAATTTCATATTTTATCTAGGTAAGTTTCAACATAACTCAATTTAGTCACATAATGATAGCTAAATAAAAAATATTTACAAATTTTAAGAGCTGCTCTCCTTATTACCCCGATTATGGATTGGGTAGGGCATGACTAGCTTGGTTGGATGATGGTCAATCACAGAGCCCTGTTAGAATATTGGCATATAATTTCACACAATTTCATATTTTATAGGTAAGTTTCAACATAACTCAATTTAGTCACATAATGATAGCTAAATAAAAAGGATTTACAAATTTTAAGAGAGGGAGCGGGTTGGATGGTCTCGAGTAGCCAAGGACTGCTCTCCTTGCTACCCTGATTATGGATTGGATAGGGCATGATTGGCTTGGCTGGATGATGGTTAATCAAAGAGCCCTATTGAAATATTGGCATATAATTTCACACAGTTTCATATTTTATAGGTAAGTTTCAACATAACTCAATTTAGTCACATAATGATAGCTAAATAAAAAGGATTTACAAATTTTACAAAACATGAATACATGTATATATATATTTGATTGAATAGTCCTTAGCCTTTTCCTTGAAATCGTTCAACCAATCAATATGAGAAACACCCAAACCAATACAACCTCCCACCTTAATGGGAACATCCTATCTAGTTTGCGGATCCAAAAAAACATAAGAGTTTCTAGCCACCAAGCCCAAAACCCTAAAAAAATAGTGGTAGCAATGTGGTCACAATGCAATAATCAACCTTTTCCTTTGGTAGAATCATTTCCTCTCTCCACAAACCTCCTCCTCTAAACCAAACCCCTAAATTTTTCCTTCTCAATCTCCCTCACAGATCCACTCTGTTTCCCATTTTCCCTCCCAAAAATCCCCCTTCTCTAAGTCCCTATCCTATTTATAACGAAGGTTTCTTCCTCCTTTTTATTTTACCTTTACTAATAATAATAACAATACAATTTAAAACAATTATATTAACCATGCCCTAATTAATTAATATAATATTAACACATAATTATTTCTTAGTTTTTTAATCAAATTATTCAAATATAATAATTACCCAAATGTACATTTAAATTAATAGGTATATGAGTGGGATGCATGGGAGATATGCATGTTATTAGTAACTCAAAATGGGGCATTACAATGTATTACTCTCTCTCTCTCTCATTTAACAAATTAGTTTAAATATAGTTAATAAATTAACATATATTTAAATATCAAGATTAAATTATATTAACCAAGAGAAAATAGTTTCTCCTCAGTAATGAAGCTTCTATTTTCATGATAAACTCTAAAGATAAGTGTTGAAGTACACATAGTGTAAACCGAAGTACACCTTGTGTTTTCCTAAAGGCACTTAACAAAATAGATTGAAATTGTTGTCATACATGTACATATTATAAAACCAAGACCACTCCTATATTCCCCTTAATGAAAACGCCATTGACCAAGTTATGTTACCCAAGCCTACCCATGTTCCCTTTAAGGAAAATCTAATGACCAAATTTCTTTAGGATGACTTACATGTACATGTTATAAAACCAACGACACTCCCATATTCTTCTTAGTGAAAACACCAGTGACCAAGTTATGTTACCCAAGCTTACCCATGTTCCCTTCAAGGAAAACCTATTGACCAAAACTCTTTAGGATGATTGGTTGTAATGTTATACAACCAAGACCATTTCCATAAATTCCTTAATGAAAACACCATTGACCAAGTTATGTTACCCAAGCCTACCCATGTTCTTTTTAAGGAAAATATATAGACCAAATCTCTTTAGGATGCCTTACATGTACATGCTATAAAACCAAGACCACTTCCATATTCTCCTTAATGAAAACACCATTGACCAAGTTATGTTAACTAAGCCTACCCATGCTCCCTTTAAGGGAAACCTATTGATCAAATCTCTTTAGGTTGACTTACATGTACATGTTATGAAACCAATATCACTCTCATATTCTCCTTAATAAAAACATTATTGAACAAGTTATGTTACCCAAGCTTACCCATGTTTCTTTTAAGACAAACCTATTAACCAAATCTCTTTTAAATAACTTACATGTATATATTATAAAACCAAGCCCACTTTCATATTCTCCTTTATAAAAACAATATTGAACAAATTATGTTATCCAACCCAACCCATGTTCCCTTTAAATCAAACCTATTAACCAAATCTATGAATCGAATGCTTATTCTGTTTTAAGTAATAAGAAACACAAATATAGGGATGAACTTTTTTTTTCAAAGGAAAAAAATACCAGTCTTTGTTATTCAGATGAATCAAAAGACATCATTTACAGCTCAATATGATGACTGAAAAAGACACCAAAACCATCTCATACAAATCATAGACGGACTATCAAAAGACATCATTTACTAGCTCATCATGATGACTAAATATAGGGATGAACTTATAGTGCCAAATTATGATGAATTATATACAAATATTACACATCAAGTTCTTCTTTTAAGTGTGGCAAAATTTAGTTAACTAAATTGTGGTGAAGTATAATCAAGTGATTCGGTCCAACCAAAAAAACACTTCCAATTTTCAAATTCGTGTTCAAACCTATACAAAATAGTACATATTACCATATTCATACATGATTATGATATAAATATCCCTTCATGATTACAATGTAGTGTTTTATTTATGTTTTAAACATTTATGAATTTTTCGTGGTCCTATTAACCACATACTAAGGCTAGTAGGAGTATCAATGTTCATTTTGCAAATTAATAAAATCTTAATTCATAAAAGAAAACTTCTCTAATCTTTGAGAAAAGTTTCCTCATCTCTCCATTCATAAAGCCTTTTATCGATTGATTGTGTTTATCATTATTATTGTATAATGAAAAATTAAATGAATTTAATATGTATAATTTTAAATTTATATTTTTAACATTATCATTTGTTTTAAAGTCATTCTTGAAAGTGGAGTGAGTGATAGAAGAGGAAGAGCTAGTAAACTTCTTCGAGGGAAAGAATAAGCTCTTAAAGTCAATTTTTCATTTTAGACATAAACTTGTTGAACATTGGAATAAAGTCATTCTTGAATGTGGAGTGAGTGATAGAAGAGGAGGAGCTAGTAAATTTCTTCGAGGAGGGAGAGAATAAGCTCTTAAAGTCAATTTTTCATTTTAGACATAAACTTGTTGAACAATGGAATATGATTATGATGTAAGTAAAAAATATAAAGTGGAGATCAACAATGAAAACATGTCACTTTATTTACAAGTTCTAGTCATTTCCATGGTCTAGGTGACAAGAGGGGACATTATAAAGGACATCATGAATTCCAATCCTTAGGATCCATTTGTAATGTCTTGTTGAAAGAATGAAGAGGAAAGGTCATTTCTATTTTTATTACATTTGTAGGTTCCAACATACAAGGCCAATCCTCAAAAGAAGCAAATGCAGAAATCAAGGATCTCATAATTAAAGACCATATGTGAACAATGAAGTCATCAATAAAAAAATGTGTTAGTTTTCCAAGCCCCAAACAAAGTTATGATTTGGAATCCTTAAAGTGACATAAATTATTGTAGGTTGGCTTCCCCTAGTACTAGGGCTCCATCTATTAGACATGGACTAGTCCCTAAGTGAGGGAAGGAGGTGGTTGATGGTCCTCATTTTTGGCTTATTTTTCCAATCATAAAATCCATTTTCATAACCATTCTTACTTCCATTTTATGCATAACCTTGTTATTTCATAAGCTCCTCAAGTCTTTACCTCATATATAGTTCCGGTTATTTCTTTGTGGAGTTAATAAGATAATTCATGTTATTTTGGATCATTTCTTATGTATTTTGTTAATTAATTATGCTTTGAACTAATTTTACCTTGGTGAGGTATTTGTATTCTAATTAGATGTTATCCAACACCAACCTATGCCAAAAATTCAAATCAAATTCATAACTTTTCACTTCGGGTACCTGTTACAGTACCTTATCCGGCACTCAATCCGATACCCAGATTTTTAGCAATCAATATTTCTAAACTACCATATTGCGCCTCAATTTATTTGTACAGGGGATCATATATCTCCAAAATGTATAACGGGTTTGAAAACAAACTATCCAGCTACAAAACCCAGAAATATTTTCACCAAATTCTCAACCACCAAAGAGATATCAAAGGGGCATTTTTCCAATTTGTGTCGAATTGTGTTTTCTGCGTTGGTTGTTCTGAACGAATTATGAAATTGGGGAAGTTTGTTTCAGGTTGTTTAGACTTTATGTAAGTGTATAAATGGAGCAAAAAATAGGGTATGGGGGAGAAGACAGAGAATAAAAAAGATGTAGAAATAGATATATAGAACATGCATGCAGAGATAGATGATTTCCAGCAATTGTATTGTTCTCTTTCAATAAAATAATAGAACTGTTCATTCATGAAATTTCTATCTTTTATCAGTTTGTAGTGAAATATTTGATGCGATTCGTTTAAAGAAAATGATCGGTTGATGAAGAAGGCAAGCCCACCTTCTCTTGAGACGGGTTATGTGCTTTATGATCAGATTTCCATTGCATCAACGATTTGAAGTTTCAGTATGTAGTATAATTTGATTAGTATGTGCTGGTATGAATTTGATTGAATTTTCAGTTATTGAGATAAGATGATAGAAGTATGATTTCAATTTTCCCTTTTGAGCTTGAGATCTATTTTGGGTGTTTTATTAATCAAAAAAGCATCATTTCATTTCAATAGAGGTTGATGATATATTAGGAATGATTATGGAGTAATAAATAGCAGAGCTAAAGTATTATTTTCTTCCACCGATTTCTTAAATAAGATCATGTGTATAGCTGATACAAGGTACCATAAGATGGTATGAGGTAGATAAATCTAGTGCAAGTTCTTTGATGAAGCTTTTTGTTCATAACTTTGAGAAGTAGATTGTGTAGACTCTCCAATTTTGCACATATGGTGTTTGTATCTCTAAGTCTACTTTCTCAGGTTGACATTAACTGTTGGAATCAATATACATATATTTGACCAACATTTTGGTGTCGTTGCCAGGGAGGTATTAAAAAGGATTGGAGAATACGGGTTGTCAGTGTGTTTGTTGAAGGCCAGGGGGATGAGGAGCAGTAATACAGAAGGTAAGAACCTACGCATCTACTATAGTGGGTTCCTACAAAGCTTTTCCAAGTAATTAGATTTTAAGCAAGGTGTGCTTTCATTCAGCAGTAGGGGAGTTTGTATTTCAGCAGTGTGAGGTTCTTTCATGCAAGAGTGTGCTTTTAATTTAGTAAAGAATTGTGCCTTTACTTTCAGTGTAATGGTAAATTTCAATTCAGCACTGTGAAGATTTTGTTTTGGTAGTAAAGATTTATTTTAAGCAGGTGTTCCTTTCTATTTAGCAAGTGAATAATTTCTTTCCAATCAGTGTGAATTGGTGTGCAAGTTCAGCTTTACATTTGTAATTGGACTTAATTTTGCAAGGATTTAGTTTAGTTTCAGTTGTGTGAATTAACTTTTCAAAGGTGTGGTTTTCAAGAACTATTTTCAAGTTGGTGTGATCTATGAGAATTCATTTTAGTTGTGAGATTTGAAGTTTCAAATAAGAAGAATTCCCCTACTATAGAAGCAGTAACAACACCAGTCATGGAAGAATTAAAGAGAAGACTAAGAATTGTTGAGTAACAAGGAATGTTGCTACAAGATATTTTGGAGGACATGGAGAGCCACCTATTGGAACTTCCTTGTCATCCTGCAACACAAATAAAAAAACCAAGAGACTCCATTAGATGAAGAAACTTTGTAACCTGAAATCATAGAATTTCTTGCATATTTAAATCCTTGTTGTCTGCAAGAAAATGTAGGAGTCTTTGAAGCTCCACAAGTCGCAATTCAGAATTATGAGAAGTGGATTATTTCAAATTCATAGAGCATGCAAGTGACTATACAAGTAGTATTGACAAAGTTCAATTATATTGAAGAATGGTTTCGATCAAGAATCGAGACTACAAATAGATTCCTTCTTCAAAAACTCATAGCATTTCATCAGAATAATCAATTGGTTCTTGATGTTCAGGTACATGCTAAAGTTTTCATTCTAAACCCAAGCATGAATTTATTTACAAGCCTGTTACAAACATGGCTTCATTGGAAAAGATACCTATACTACTTGAAAAGAAAAATGGTAGGTAGTTTTCTTTTCAAGTAGGTAGGATAAGGAATAAAAATGTTGCAGATAGTTAAGTGTGAGAACAATGCAGGAATATTTTCATATTTTTTTTAAATAAGACAAGGAATGCTGATGATTAATAACACAGCTTGTAGAAGACCTTTGTTCATGTGCCAACCTCTATTCCTATGAGTATATTTCTGTTGATGGAAGGTCAGATATGATGGTTTTATACAAGTTGAAATCTACAGACAACTTGCAAAGAATAAACATCTCAAAAGGAAACTCCAGCTCTCACCAACAACAACGCTCTTCTCCTCTAGTACTGGAATTGCATAGTGGATCCTAGAAATAACCATAATGTATTTTGTATCTTTCATCAATTGGTCAGGTCTATAGAATCCCATATGTCTTCTTCAATTTCAGTTCATATATGCAAAATATCAGCTACAAGAAATTAAGGGTTTCCAAAAGTAAGGAAGCTCTTTAGCATGGCCAAAGAAGTATGCCTTTTTTAGGATGCACCATTGTTTGGGACATGCCAGTAGAAGACCCATTTTCTTTTCATGATTAGAGCCATATGGTGCTTGATTCCTTCTTGTTTATTCTCCTTACAAATCATATTACAAGGATATTTTTTGTAGCATTCTCATTTCTTGTAGCCTATTCTTGTCATCACCTCCTAAAAACTATAGGAATGTGTCATCCTGATACATTCGTTAGCAACATTTCCAATCTAATGATTGAAAGTCTCTAAGAGAAAGTAGTGGCACATATGGAATTTCAGCTTCAATTTCAGCATGCATTGGTCCACTTGGACCTCTTTTTAGCCTGCAAAGCGTAACCTGGTTGGTAAGTAATAATATCAGGTGAGATTAGTTTGAATGCTTCTTTAATTGATTTATGCATAAGGAAGAAGTATGTGATGCATGAAAAATATTATGTGCTCCATTACCCATCCTAATTAACCCATTATTATCACCCATATGCCTATCTTGTGAATCTAACTACTTATTCAATGTTGAAATATGATATTTCTGAAGTCATGCAAGCCATATGTTATTTTTCCATGCCATCATTGCACTTTCAAGTTGCAGGTTGAAATGTATTCTTTGAACAGTTTCAACGAGATAACAATGAAGAATTCATGAGGAATATCATTTAAATAAAGTTGTTACTCAAACCTCTGAATTTGGTGTGAGGACTGGTTCCTCTATAAACCTAAAGCTTGAGTTTTGTGCTCCAGTCTGAGATCTCTCCTTTGCATGAGGACATGCAAAATCTTCGGTTTGGGGGAGATGATAGTCCTCATTTTTGGATTAATTTTCCAATCATAAAATCCATTTTCATAACAATTATTACTTCCATTTTATGCATAACCGTGTTATTTCAGAAGCTCTTCAAATCTTTTCCTCATATATAGTTCTGGTTGTTTCTTTGTGGAGTTAATAAGATAATTCCGGTTGTATTTTGTTAATTAATTAAGCTTTGAACTAATTTTACCTAGGTGAGGTATTTGTATTCTAATTAGATGTTATTCAACACCAACCTATGCCAACAATGCAAATCAAATTCAGAACTTTTCACTTCCGGTACATGTTCCAGTACCTGATCCGGCACTCAATCCGGTACCCATATTTTTAGCAGTCAATATTTATAAACTACCATATTGCACCTAGATTTGTGTGCACGTGGGAGAATATCTCCCCAAACGGTCTAATGGGTTTGAATACACTTTCAAGCTTGAGATCTACTTTCCCAGGTTGACATTCACTATTGGAATCAATATACATATATTTTGACCAACAATGGCTTGGGAATATTAGGCCTAATAGAATTGTTGGGAGACTCATTGGTTTCCAAAGAAGTAAATAAGAAAGAATAGAGAGCATTTAAAAGTAAGAAATGTATGCAATCCCACAAGGAAATTGGTAATGGGAGAATATGTAGTAATGCCAAAGATATCCTAACTTTGAGCAAGACAGTGTTGATTTAGAAGTTATTTAGTAAGCCAATTTCAAAGAAATCATTGTATTCTTGAATGAAAATGGTATGAAAAGGAAAAATTAGGTATGTTCCCACATTTCATGTCCTTGTAATAGGATGACACACCTTTCAATTCCAATTTGTTAATGACAGAAAGAATATTATTAAAGCAATATGGCATTGTGGCCCTATAATGATGTTATTGAAGATATGGACACAATTATTTGATCCTAGATGGAAACCAAAGACCTCTGAACCAATTTGGGCTAAGGTACCATGTTTCCCTAAGAATTATGGATAAAGGGATTTTGGAAGCCATAGGTAACTCCCTAGGAAATTTCATCAACATGGAAGTTAATATCTTCTCAAAATCAATAGAACGCCATGTAAAATCTTGGTGGATCTCTCAATATAAGTTGGAGCTGAATTTGAGAAGTGGGAATTCATCAAGTTGGTGGGTTATTGGATACCCTTTAGAGGTCAATTATGTCATGTGCATGGCCATGTGATGAAATACTACTCAATAATTGATAGTAAACAATAACGGATAAAGGTCTCAAAATTGGGACACCATAATCAAGAAAAAAAGTCCGTCGAAATTAAAAAGTGTTGGGATATTTGTAAAAGGTTCAAGAAACAAGGGATTGAAGGTTGTAGAAGTGGAATTTTTTTCAAACAAAGGTTTGTCTCAAGAGAAAGTGTTGATAGAACTTGTGGGAATATTAGTAATGTATGTCTCTTTGAGAGGGTGACCAATCTAGGTGAATATTGGTGTCCACCCACTTGTTCCACTGATTTAGAATGATTCGACATATTGGTTTTTTTTCTATATATTTGTATGTCCTAAAAATTTGGTGCATTTTTTAGGCCCTAAATAGTGCTTTTTGGCCCTATGATGAGAAGGTTGCTAGAGGCTTACCTTATCCTTAACCAAAATATTGGCCTTCTCATCGAGATATTTTCAATGGGATAATGTGCACCCCAAATGGAATTTGTATTTGGAAGTTATAGCCCCAATAATTTAATGTGTCAACTAGACTCCTTGGAATCCACATTCCTTTTGCTACTTTATTTGCTATGGTTAGAGTTTTGCATATTTAAGGGTTTTGCCTCTTAGGGTTCACACTTTATATTAAAAGCAACTTTTGGGATCTTGTAATGTCTTCTTGCAAATTAAAATAGCTAACAAATTTATCTTTATAGATAAGCTAACACCATATTCTAGTTACAATACAAGATAAGTTCACGTTTTGGATTTACTCTCACGTTTGGAGAGCTGCAGGACGTTCGGGTTCATTCGTTATTATTCACCACCATCTTCTTTTTTTAGGGGAGTGGCATTGCAGTAGAACCAGAGCTCTTCCTGTGTGTATCCTTCGCGTTATGGGAGTGTCTTTACCTTGGAAATACTGTGATTGTTGTGTGGTAGTGTTGTCTTAAACTACATAGTGTATGAGACCATGTTACTTGTGTTCCAGAGTAAGCCTATATTGTAGAGTCTCCCTATGGTTGTTGTGTTGTGCACCCTAGTTTGGGTCTAAAATATGTACAAGACTTAGGAATGGGAGAGACGTAGAATGTGCTTGATAAACCTAGTGTGGAACCTCATGATAAGATAAGAGTGGATGGTAAACCTAATATGCACATCCTGAAGAGCACTAGAAGGGAAGGTGTAGCCCAAGGGACTATGGAGCAAAGAAGGGGACACTTCCTTGTCTTGGTGTGTAGGAAGTGGGGAGCCAGGCTAGATAGGTCTTGTGAAGGTGTTCTTAGCTCTATAAATGAGCTCACTAGCTTAGGAGTTCTTCCTTCCCATTTCCTTGGAAGCCTGATAAACCCAACGATAAAGATGGCTTGGTTGGTATCCTGATAAACCCATCAGTTGGCTTGGTTGTGTCTTGTTGTGTTTTCCCTCATGGGTAACCTTTGGCTAGGTATCCTGATAAACCCAGCAGTGAAATGGTTTGACTGTGTATAGTCTGATAAACCCATCTGGTGGCTTGGCTGGTCCTCAAAGGTTAATGTTGGCTTGACTGTGTTTAGTCTGTGATACCCAACTGTGAGATGGAATAGCTGAGTGGCCTGTGAAACCCATCTGTTGGAATGTTTTACCCTGCATCCTTATAAACCTAACTGTGTTGGCTTGGATGAGTTGTATGGCACCCTTGGCTATGTATGATTCTTCTAGTGTTCTCTTATTCCTGTAGGAAATCATGCCCAGCTCGGGGGTGGCAGTATTTTTGAGAGACTAAGGAGCACACT
The DNA here is from genome assembly GCA_001517045.1 of Pseudotsuga menziesii. Lineage (NCBI taxonomy): Eukaryota > Viridiplantae > Streptophyta > Pinopsida > Pinales > Pinaceae > Pseudotsuga > Pseudotsuga menziesii. Next base: position 740,745 of record LPNX010203184.1, on the reverse strand, counting down.
GTCCTATGGTTGGGTGGAACATTTCAGCGACATAGCTATTTGCGGGACAAGTTATATTCAAGATAAGTGTTCTTATCTACATAATTCTCTGCAACTATATTTCTTGCATTGTAATTGCTTGATGGAATGTGATGAACATGTTGTTGTGTTGAATTGATGCATTGTTCTTTGAAAAACTATAATTATAGGAATCTATGTATGTTTTTCCCTCAATGCATTTTGAACTAAGTTGCAGGGTAGATTGGCCAGATTGGTAATGGCATGAATGATTAGATCGATCCAAGGCTTCAGTCAAAAAGCTGAGTTTCCTGCTAGAAATCTTCCTTTGCGCAGATTTGCAGGATTGTGGGATGCGGAATGCAGAATGTCGTTTCACGGATTTTGGTTTCCATAGATTTCCCTTCTACAACTTGCAAGATGCAGGATCACGGTGTCATGATTTCCATAATTCCCAAACCCACAATTCAAGTCTCTACGTCGTCGATCTTCACGGGATGATTCTCTGTTGTTGATCTGTTTCCAATGCGGGATGTGCGATGTGGGTTGCGGGAAGTGAGATTTCAATTTTTGTAACCTTTCGACCCCACAACTTGGGCTTTCCGCACCATTTATTTTTACGGGTTAATTCTAAGCCGTTGATTTGGTTCCAGCTGTGGGATCATTTATGATCGTTGATTTCTGTAGCATTTTATCTCCGTCGTTCGATCTCCTCCGAGATCTTTCCTTGCAGATTGTCGAACTGATCAATGGAATATGGGAGGGAGTGTGATAGTGTTTGAAATGTCGATATGTGGTCATGGCCATGCCCTGTGTTTCGATGAACAGTAAAGGCTCTCAATGAAATTTTTAATTTCGCATGATATTGGGGCATGGGTATGTGAGAAAGTAATTAGATTTTCAGCAAGGTGTGCTTTCATTCAGCAACAAGGGAGTTTGTATTTTAGTAGTGTGAGGTTCTTTCATGCAAGAGTGTGCTTTTAATTTAGTAAAGAAGTGTGCCTTTACTTTCAGCAAAATGGTATATTTCAATTCAGCAGTGTGAAGATTTCATTTCAGTGGTAAACATTTATTTTAAGCAAGCGTTCCATTCTATTCAGCAAGTGAATAATTTCTTTCCAAGCAGTGTGAATTGGAGTGTGATTTCATCTTTACAGTTTTGATTGGACTCAATTTTGCAAGGATTTAGTTTAGTTTCAGTTGTGTGAATTAATTTTTCAGAGGTGTGGTTTTCAAGAACTATTTTCAAGTTGGTGTGATCTATGAGAATTCATTTTAGTTGTGAGATTTGAAGTTTCAAATAAGAAGAATTCCCCTACTTTAGAAGTAGTAACAACACTAAGCATGGAAGAATTAAAGAGAATACTAAGAATTTTTGAGTAAGAAGGAATATTGCTACAAGATATTTTGTAGGACATGGAGAGCAAACTATTGGAACTTCCTTGTCATCCAGCAAAACAAATAAAAAACCAAGAGACTCCATTACATGAAGAAACTTTGGAACCTGAAATCATAGAATTTCTTGCATATTTAAATCCTTGTTGTCTTCAAGAAAATGTAGGATTCCTTGAAGCTCCATAAGTCGCAATTCAGAATTATGAGAAGTGGATTATTTCAAATTCACAGAGCATGCAAGTCACTATACAAGTAATATTGACAAAGTTCAATTATATTGAAGAATGGTTCCAATCAGGAATCAAGACTACAAATAGATTCCTTCTTCAAAAACTCATATCATTTCATCAAAATAATCAGTTGGTTCTTGATGTTTACGTACTGTGGAAATTGAACCCAGTTGTTAGAACAATTACACTCACAACAATTGCCAATTACACATGCAAATTACTCACAAAAGGAGACTGAATATGGAGCAGAACACTAATCTGTATTGAATAAGTGTACAATAGCCAACCCTGTGAAGTCATAGGCTTCCACAATAAATAATTACATGAGAGATTCGAATGCATGAAGATGCCACTCGAATTGAGTCAAAAGGAGGCTTACTAAATCTAAGCAAATCCCCCATAAGTGCATAAAGCAGTTTCCAAAACTATCTAGGAGCTCACGAATTGGAAAAATCAATTAGGAAAGCTAATAGGTGGTGGAAGGACAACTCATACATGCTTTTCATAGGAGAAAAGACTAGAGGAATTTGAGGACAAAAAACAAGTTAATTTCACCTAGTCAAACTTTCCCAATTGCCTTAAAACTCAGAAAAAGCAGGCAATAAAGCAGAAAAAGCAGACATGCGCTATGGAGGCCAGGAATAAAGCAAATTTGATTCCAAGAGGTTTCCCAAGCACTCCATGACTCAAATTTATCAAGTTTGACCACTATGGATGTGTGGAGGACAACTTGCATAAGGTGGAATATGGAAACTAGGCAAATAAGACAAAAATTGGATTAATTAATGTCTAAGGTAGCTAACTATGGGTTGATTATTCTAACACCCTCCCTTAAGCCCGACTTATGAGTAAAATATCAGAAAATTATAGGGTCTATCAGCAAGGCTTAGTCACCCTTTACATACTGCATGTACATTTAACCAAGGAAAGAGGCAAAAACCCAGTGGGAAAAATCCCCCCTTAAACATGGACTATAAAACAAAATTTGGAAATCTTGTCATCACTCATGCTTCACAGCATGATCAGCAATCCCTAGCAGTGATTTGAGATTGCTGAATTTCTTCTCACAAAAAAATTTGGTGAAGATATCTGCTACTTGTTCTGAAGATGAACAGAAGAGTAGGTGAATGGTGCCATCATGCACAAGCTGTCTGATGTAGTGCATATGGATCTCAATGTGTTTGGTTCTTTGCTTCTGAACTGGATCATTGCAGATTCGAATCGTACTCTGATTATCACAGTAGATAGTAGTTGAGTATTCTGATTCGAAGCCAAACTCTCCAAGTAACCCCTGCAACCATAAATATTGAGTTGCTACATTTACAACTCCTCTATACTTTGCTTCTGTAGATGAGAGTGCAATGGCACTCTGTTTCTTGCTTGACCCGCTGATTGGCCATTCTATAAGGATGAACACATATATTGATGTTGACTTTCGATCTATGCTGTCACCTTCCCAATCACTGTCAATAAACCCAATCAAATCAAGATCAGATTTAGCTTTATAGAAGATCCCATGTGTCCTTGTTCCCTGAACAAAGTTAAGGATCATTTTGGCTGCTCTCCAATGGATCTCATGAGGCTGATCCATGTATCTTGAATCCACACTTACTGCATAAGAAATATCAGGTCTATTATGTGTAAGATACAACAAACATACAATCAATTGCCTATACAGTGTATTGTTTACCATAGGTGAAGAATCAGCTTCTTCAAGCTTCACTCCTGAAAGGAAAGGAGTCTTGCTTGGCTTGCAATCCTTCATCTTGAATTTGTTCAGCAAATCCAAGGCATACTTGGACTGATATACTTTGATTCCTTCTTTGGTTTGAGCAATCTCGAGCCCCAAGAATTGGCTCAATAAGCCCAAATCTGTCATTTAGAAGGCTTGGTTCATTGCATCCTTCAAGGAGGCAATCTCATCCTTTGAGATTCCTGTAATGAGAAGGTCACCAACATATAAAACAATGATCATTAATGAACCATGAATCAGCTTCAAATAGACATTTGGATCTGATTTGCATCGAACAAAATTCAGTGATAGCAGAAAGCTATCAATCTTGGCATACCAAGCCCTGGGGGCTTGCTTAAGCCCATACAATGATTTCTTTAGCCTGCACACAAGAGATGGGTTAGTAGTAAATCCTTGAGGCTGCTGCATGTATATCTCTTCAGTGATATCTCCATTCAGGAAATCACACTTCACATCCATGTGATGTACTTCCCATTGCTTTGAAGCTGCAATGGCTAAGGCTAGCCTGATGGAGTCCATCTTTGCCACTGGTGCAAAGGTCTCATTGTAGTCTATGCCATGAAACTTTGAGTAGCCCTTGGCTACCAATCTGGCCTTGTACTTTAGAGGTGAACCATCAGCAGCAAATTTGGTTTTGTACACCCACTTACACTGAACTAGCTTCCTCCCTGGGGGAAGATAAACCAGCTCCCAAGTGTTGCTCTTCTGGAGTGAGATGAACTCTTCCTTCATGGATGCTTGCCATATTGGATCATTTGCTGCATCTTCATATGTTTGTAGATATGATTCAATCATCAGATAACATTTCTCTGTAAACATAGGATCTTTCATGCACAGAGCACTCTCAAACTGAGATCTAGTCCTCCTAGGATCATTAGGATTTCCAGCTAGTTCTCCAGCTGCATGAATGGTCTTGGCTGCCAATTTTGTTCTTGTAGGACTGTTAGGATCTGCAATCAAATCATCATTATCAGACATATCAGAATCAGCATGTTCAACTATCTCTTCACTTACATTCAGAGGTTCTGGTGGTGAAGAGGATTCTCCAACTTCCACTGCTGCTAGGGGCTCTTCTTGAAACTGAACACACCTTTCAATGAAGGCTTTGTTTGTGCTCAAATTGATCAGCTTGTACCCTTTTGAATCTTCAGAGTACCCAAAAAATAGACACTCTCTGCTTTGGGGTTGCAAATCCTTCCTCTTTTCTGTTGGAATTCTAGCCCAAGCCCTTGAGCCAAAAATCCTGAAATGGGTCACATCTGGCTTGTGCCCACTCCATGCTTTGAAAGGAGTCATACCTTAAATATTTTTATGAGGAAATATATTTTGGATATATGCTGCACAGTTTATAGCTCCAGCCCAGTACTTTGGTGGCAAATTCTTAGCCTCCATCATGCAGGTTGCCATCTCTTTCAGTGATCTATTCTTCCTCTCAGCAACACCATTCTGCTGTGGTGTGTAAGGGATAGAATGCTGCATCTGAATACCTGCATTTGCACAATATTGAATAAACTTAGACTTGACATAATCACCACCATTGTCAGATCTGAGGACCTTGAGTTTCCTCCCAGACTGGTTTTCAACCAAAGCCTTAAAGACTTTGAAGAGGCCAAAAACTTCAGACTTGTGTTTCAGGAAGTAAACCCAGCAATACCTGGAAAAGTCATCTATGAATGTCAATGCATATTTGGCCTGACTCATTGAGACATATGAGGAAATGGGCTAGCAACATCACTGTGGATCAACTCAAGAAGTGTAGAGGTTCTCTCATGACTAGCTCTCTCAAATTTATGCTCTGGGTGTTTTCCTAGGATGCAACCTTGACAGACTCCTTTGGAAAACTTAATCTTTGGTAACCCTATGACCATTTCTTTTTCACTAAGATCAGAAAGATACTTGTAATTTAGGTGGCCAAATATTTCATGCCAAATCTTGCTTGCCTCATTAGCATGAATCAGAAGAGAGGAGGGGTTTGAGTAGGGTAGGAAGTGTGAGAACATGTATACCTTCGAAATGTGATTTGCAACTCCTTTTGCAATGACTTTACCACTTGAGATCTCTGTGATCTCAAATTCATTAGGGGAGAATATTACCTTCTTTGGAGACCCTGTGTGGGTCATCTGATACACTGATAAGAGGTTAGAGGCAAGACCTGGAACATACAACACATTGCTGAACTTACCATGGTCAAGATCAATCCTCCCTTTGCCCAAACTTTCAGTGAGAGAGTCATCTCCCAGTACTATTGGTGGACCTTTCGACATGTCAAGTGAGGTGAATGCCTCCTTGGTCAAAACCATATGTCTTGAAGCTCCAGAATCAATGATGAAACTAGGTGAGCTTGATGTGCCAGCAACCAATGCATGAACTCTCTCTATGTCTTCTGAATTTGATCCTCCTTCCCTCTTCTTTGAGCTGTCTGGAAGGGAGATGCCATTCTTCTCCAGGAGTTGAGTCAGCATGTCTATTTTCTTCTTCATGTAGGAGCTTTCAGAATGATTGCCCTTACTGCAGTATGCGCACTTGCTCATTTTTCCTTTGTTCTTCTTCTTCTGGGGGTTCTTCTTGGAACCTTGAGGCTCCTCTGGAGACTTGTTCTTGACTCTCTTTTTATCAAGTGGCTTTTTAGCTTTCTTCTTGATTTTTGAATCCACCCTTGAATCTCCAGCAACCAGAGCTTGGTCTTTTGATGGTTTGATGGTGCCCATCATCACCAATTTATCTTGTTCTTGTGTGAGAGATTCCATGAAATCTGCAAGGCTAGGCATTTTCCAGGCTCGAGTTGTCAACTTTGTGGCATAGGATGTCGAAAAAAACACTGAATAGTCAGGGCCAAGCTTCGAGAGTATGGCCAAGACCAGTTGATCATCCTTCTTTTCCATCCCACATTGTTTTAGCTGCAAAACAAGTGCTTTGAACTTGGGAAAATAGAGTTGCAGGGATTCAAAGCTATTGGGACTCAGGGAGATCATTTCATTTTCAATTTGATGTCCCCTCATATCATCTGTCTTTCCAAAAATATCAACAAGCTTCTCCCATACTTCATTCAGTGATGTCAATCCATCAATATGGAAAAGGAGGTCTCTGGATATACTCAGACACAGGAGACCATAGGCCTCATCCCTCCTGTTGTGCCATTTAATATTCTCTGCAGCTGCATTGGGCTCTACTTCTGTTGTCATAGTCACTCTGTAGAGGCCTTTATATCTCAATAGTATCTCCATATCTTCTTTCCATTCAAACAAGTTAAATGGATTCAAGATGATCTTCTGAGATTGATCTATAGCTCAGAAATTGTCCCGTCAATCAGCAGAATGCTCCCAATCAATGATGTCGAACCTACAAAACAAATTGGAAGGAAATAAATCGATCTACAAAGGCACTAATACCATGTGGAAATTGAACCCAGGTGTTAGAACAATTACACTCACAACAATTTCCAATTACACATGCAAATTACTCACAAAAGGAGACTGAATATGGAGCAGAACACTAATCTGTATTGAATAAGTGTACAATATCCAACACAGTGAAGTCATAGGCTGCCAAAATAAATAATTACATGAGATATTTGAATGCATGAATATTCCATTCGAATTGAGTCAAAAGCAGGCTTACTAAATCTAAGCAAATCCCCCATAGGTGCATAAAGCAGTTTCCAAAACTGTCTAGGAGCTCACGAATTGGCAAAATAAATTAGGAAAGCTAATAGGTGGTGGAAGGAAAACTCATACATGCTTTTCATAGGAGAAAAGAGTGGAGTATTTTGAGGACAAAAAACAAGTTAACTTCACCTAGTCAAACTTTCCCAATTGCCTTAAAACTCAGAAAAAGCAGGCAATAAAGAAGACATGCACTAGGGAGGCCAGGAATAAAGCAGATTTGATTCCAAGAGGTTTCCCAAGCACTCCATGACTCAAATTTTGCAAGTTTGACCACTATGGATGTGTGGAGGACAACTTGCATAAGATGGAATATGGAAACTAGGCAAATAAGACAAAAATTGGATTAATTAATGTCTAAGGTAGCTAACTATGGGTTGATTATTCTAACAGGTACATGCTAAAGTTTTCATTCTAAACCCAAAAATGAATTTATTTACAAGCCTGTTACAAACATGGATTCATTGGAAAAGATACCTATACTTGAAAAGAAAAATGGTAAGTAGTTTTCTTTTCAAGTGGGTAGGATAAGGAAAAAAAATGTTGCGGATAGTTAAGTGTGAGAAAAATGCAGCAATATTTTCATATTTTTTTTAAATAAGACAAGGAATGCTAATGATTAATAAGGCAGCTTGTAGAAGACATTTGTTCATATGCCAACCTCTATTCCTATGAGTATATTTCTATTGATGGAAGGTCATATATTATGGTTTTATACAAGTCAAAATCTGCAGACAACTTGCAACAAATAAACATCTCAAAAGGAAACTCCAGCTCTGACCAACAACAACACTCTTCTCCTATAGTATTGGAATTGCATAGTGGATGCTAGAAATCAGCATAATGTATTTTGTATCTTTCATCAATTGGCTAGGTCTATAGAATCCCAGATCTCTTCTTCAATTCCAGTTCATATATGCAAAATATCAGCTACAGGAAATTAAGGGTTTCCAAAAGTAAGGCAGCTCTTTAGCATGGCCAAAGAAGTATGTCTTTTTGAGGATGCACCATTGTTTGGGACATTGCAATAGAAGATCCATTTTATTTTCATTATTAGAGTCATATGGTGCTTGATTCCTTCTTGTTTATTCTCCTTACAAAGCATATTACAAGGAGATGTTTTGTAGCATTCTAATTTACAATAGCCTATTATTGTGATCAACTCCTAAAAACTACAGGAATGTGTCATCATGGTACAATGGTTAGCAACATTTCCAACGTGATGATTGAAAGTCTCTAAGAGAAATTACTAGCACATATGGAGTTTCAGCTTCAATTTCAGCATGCATTGGTCCACTCAGACCTCTTTTTAGCCTACAAAGTGTAACCTGGTTGGTAAGTAATAATATCAGGTGAGATTACTTTTAATGCTTCTTTAATTGATTTAATACATAAGGAGGAAGTATACGATGCATGAAAAATCGTATATGCTCCATTAGGCATCCTAATTCACTCATTATTATCTCCCATATGCCTATATCATGAATCTGACTACTAATTGAATGTTGAAATCTGGTATTTTTGAAGTCATGCAAGCCATATGTTATTTTTCCATGGCATCATTACACTTTCAAGTTGCGGGTTGAAATGTATACTTTGAACAGTTTCAATGAGATAACAATGAAGAATTCATGAGGAATATCATTTAAATAAAGTTGTTACTCAGACCTCTGTAGTTGGTGTGAATACTGGTTCCTCTATAAACCTAAAGCTTCAGTTTTGTGCTCCAGTTTGAGATCTCTCCTTTGCATGAGGACATGCAAAATCTTCGGTTTGGGGGAGATGATGGTCCTCATTTTTGGATTAATTTTCCACTCATAAAATCCATTTTCATAACCATTATTACTTCCATTTTATGCATAACCTTGTTATTTCATAAGCTCTTCAATTATTTTCCTCATATATAGTTCTGGTTGTTTCTTTGTGGAGTTAATAAGATAATTCCGGTTGTATTTTGTTAATTAATTAAGCTTTGAACTAATTTTACCTAGGTGAGGTATTTGTATTCTAATTATATATTATTCAAAACCAACCTATGCCAACAATGTGAATCAAATTCAGAACTTTTCACTTCCGGTACATGTTCCAGTACCTGATCCAGCACTCAATCCAGTACCCATATTTTTCACAGTCAATATTTCTAAATTGCCATATTGCACCTCAATTTGTGTGCACATGGGAGAAAATCTCCCCAAATGGTTTAATTGGTTTGAATACAAACTATCCAGCTACAAAACCCAGAAATAGCTTTCCAAATTCAAAAACACCAGAGAGATATCAAAGGGTAATTTTTCCAATTTTTGTCGAATTACGTTTTCTGGGTTGGTTGTTCTGAACGAATTCTGAAATTGGGGAAGTTTGTTTTAGGTTGTTTAGGCTTGATGTAAGTGTATACATGGAGCAAAAAACAATATATGGGGGAGAATATAGAGAATAGAAAAAATGTAGAAATAGCTAGATAGAATCGACATGCAGATATTGATGATTTCCAACAATTGTATTGTTCTCCTTCAATAAAATAATAAAATTGTTCATTTATGAAATTTCTGGTTTTTATCAATTTGTAGTGAAATATTTGATGTGATTCATTAAAGAAACTGATCGGTTGATGAAGAAGGTAGGGCCCCCTTCTTTTAAGACAAGTTATGTGCGTTATGATCAAATTTCCATTGCATCAACGATTTGAAGTTTCAATATGTAGTATAATTTGATTAGTGTGTGCTGGTATGAATTTGTTTTAATTTTCAATTATTGAGATAAGATTATAGAAGTATGATTTCAGTTTCACTTTCGATCTTGAGATCTATTTTGGGTGTTTTATTAATCAGAAAAGCTTCATTTCATTCAATAGAGGTTGATGATATATTAGGAATGATTATGAAGTAATAAATACATAAGATGATAGAAGTACGATTTCAGTTTAACTTTCAAGCTTGAGATCTATTTTGGGTGTTATATTAATCAGAAAAGCTTCATTTCATTTCAATAGAGGTGGATGATATATTAGGAATGATTATGGAGTAATAAATAGCAGAGCTAAAGTATTATTTTCTTCCACCGATTTCTTAAATAAGATCATGTGTATAGATGATACAAGGTAGCATAAGATGGTACGAGGTAGAGAAATCTAGTGCAAATTCTTTGATGAAGCTTTTTGTTCATAACTTTGAGAAGTAGATTTTGTAGACTCTTCAATTTTGCGCATATGATGTTTGTATCTCTCAGTCTACTTTCCCGGGTTGACATTAACTATTGGAATCAATATACATATATTTGACCAACATTTTGGTGTTGTTACCAGGGAGGTACTAAAAAGGATTGGAGAATAGGGGTTGTGTTGTGTTTGTTGAAGGCCAGGGGGAGGAGGACCAGTAATACGGAAGGTAAGAACCTATGCATCTACTATTTTGGGTTCCTCCAAAGCTTTTCCAAGTAATTAGATTTTCAGCAAGGTGTGCTTTCATTCAGAAGCAAGGGAGTTTGTACTTCAGCAGTGTGAGGTTCTTTCATGCAAGAGTGTGATTTTAATTTAGTAAAGAAGTGTGCCTTTACTTTCAGCAAAATGGTAGATTTCAATTCAGCAGTGTGAAGATTTCATTTCAGTGGTAAATATTTATTTTAAGCAGGCGTGCCTTTCTATTCAGCAAGTGAATAATTTCTTTCCAAGAAGTGTGAATTGGTGTGCAAGTTCAACTTTTCAGTTGTGATTGGACTCAATTTTGCAAGGATTTAGTTTAGTTTCAGTTGTGTAAATTAAGTTTTCAAAGGTGTGGTTTTCAAGAACTATTTTCAAGTTGGTGTGATCTATGAGAATTCATTTTAGTTGTGAGATTTGAAGTTTCAAATAAGAAGAATTCCCCTACTATAGAACCAGTAACAACACCAGTCATGGAAGAATTAAAGAGAAGACTAAGAATTGTTGAGTAACAAGGAATGTTGCTACAAGATATTTTGGAGGACATGGAGAGCCACCTATTGGAACTTCCTTGTCATCCTGCAACACAAATAAAAAAACCAAGAGACTCCATTAGATGAAGAAACTTTGTAACCTGAAATCATAGAATTTCTTGCATATTTAAATCCTTGTTGTCTGCAAGAAAATGTAGGAGTCTTTGAAGCTCCACTAGTCGCAATTCAGAATTATGAGAAGTGGATTATTTCAAATTCATAGAGCATGCAAGTGACTGTACAAGTAGTATTGACAAAGTTCAATTATATTAAAGAATTGTTCCAATCATGAATCAAGACTACAAATAGATTCCTTCTTCAAAAACTCATAGCATTTCATCAGAATAATCAGTTGGTTCTTGATGTTCACATACATCCTAATGTTTTCATTCTAAACCCAAGCATGAATTTATTTACAAGCTTGTTACGAACTTGACTTCATTTGAAAAGATACCTATACTTGAAAAAAAAAATGGTAGGTAGTTTTATTTTCATGTAGGTAGGATAAGGAATACAAAATGTTGCAAATAGTTAAGTGTTAGATTAATGCAGCAATATTTTCATATTTTTTTTAAATAAGACAAGGAATGCTTATGATTAATAAGGCAACTTGTAGAAGACCTTTGTTCTTGTGCAAAACTCTATTCATATGAGTATATTTCTATTGATGGAAGGTCATATATGATGGTTTTATACAAGTTGAAATCTACAGATAGCTTTCAACAAATAAACATCTCAAAAGGAAACTCCAACTCTCACCAACAGCAACGCTCTTCTCCTCTAGTATTGGAATTGCATAATGGATGTTAGAAATCAGCATAATGTATTTTGTATCTTTCATCAATTGGTCAGGTCTATATAATCCCAGATGTATTCTTCAATTTCAGTTCATATATGCAAAATATCAGCTATAGGAAATTAAGGGTTTCCAAAAGTAAGGAAGCTCTTTAGCATTGCCAAAGAAGTATGCCCTTTTGAGGATGAACCATTGTTTGGGACATTGCAGTAGAAGACCCATTTTATTTTCATGATTAGAGTCATATGGTGCTTGATTCCTTCTTTTTTATTCTCCTTACAAAGCATATTACAAGGAGATGTTTTGTAGCATTCTCATTTCCAGTAGCCTATTCTTGTCATCAACTCCTAAAAACTACAGGAATGTGTCATCATGATACAATGGTTAGCAAAATTTCCAATGTGATGATTGAAATTCTCTAAGAGAAAGTACTGGAACATCTAGAGTTTCAGCTTCAATTTCAGCATGCATTGGTCCATTCAAACCTCTTTTTAGCCTGCAAAGCATAACCTGGTTGGTAAGTAATAATATCATGTGAGATTAGTTTTAATGCTTCTTTAATTGATTTAATGCATAAGGAAGAATTATACAGTGCATGAAAAATATTATATGCTCCATTACCCATCCTAATTCACTCATTATCATCACCCATATGCCTATCTCGTGAATCTAACTACTTATTCAATGTTGAAATTTGATATTTCTGCAATTATGCAAGCCATATGTTTTTTTTCCATGCCATCATTACACTTTCAAGTTGGAGGTTGAAATGTATTATTTGAATGGTTTCAATGAGATAACAATGAAGAATTCATGAGGAATGTCATTTAAATAAATTTATTACTCAGACCTCTAAATTTGGTGTGAAGACTGGTTCCTCTATAAACCTAAAGCTTCAACCTTTTGCTCTAGTTTGAGATCTCTCCTTTACACGAGGACATTGTATTCTTGAATGAAAATGGTAAGAAAAGGAAAAATTAGGTATGTGCCCACATTTCATGTCCTTGTAATAGGATGACGCACCTTTCAATTCCAATTTGTTAATGATAGAAAGAATCTTATTAGAGAAAGATGGCATTGGGGGCCTACAATGATGTCATTGAAGATATGGACACAATTATTTGATCCTAGATGGAAACCAAAGACCTCTAAACCAATTTGGGTTAAGGTACCAAGTTTCCCTAAGAATTATGGATAAAAGGATTTTGGAAGCCATAGGTAACTCCCTAGGAAATTTCATCAACATGGAAGTTAATATCTTCTCAAAATCAATAGAGCGCCATGTAAAATCTTGGTGGAAATGGACATGTGAGACTCGATCTCGCAATATAAGTTGGAATTGAATTTGAGAAGTGGTAATTCATCAAGTTGGTGGGTTATTGGATACCATTTAGAGGTCAATTATGTCATGTGCATGGCCATGTGATGAAATACTACTCAATAATTGATAGTAAACAATAACAAACAAAGGTCTCAAAATTGGAACAACATAATCAATAAAAAAAGGTCGTGGAAATTAAAAAGTGTTGGGATATTTGTAAAAGGGCTAGGAAACAATGGATTGAAGGTCATAGAACTGGAATTTTTTTCAAACAAAGGTTTGTCTCAAGAGAAAGTGTTGATAGAACTTGTGGGAAGATTAGTAATGTATGTCTCTTTGAGAGGGTGAGCAATCTAGGTGAATAATGGTGTCCACCCACTTGTTCCACCGATTTAAAATGATTCCACATGTTGGTATTTTTTCTATATATTTTTATGTCCTAAAAATTTGGTGCATTTTTTAGGCCCTAAATAGTGTTTTTTGTCCCTATGATGAAAAGGTTGCTAGAGGCTTACCTTATCCTTAACCAAAAAATTGGCCTTCTCATCGAGATATTTTCAATGGGCTAATGTGCACCCCAAATGGAATTTGTATTTGGAAGGTATAGCCCCAATAATTTAATGTATCAACTAGACTCCTTGGAACCCACATTCCTTTTGCTACTTTATTTCCTATGGTTAGAGTTTTGGATATTTAAGGGTTTGGCCTCTTAGGGTTTCACACTTTATGTTAAAAGGAACTTTTGGGATCTTGTAATGTCTTCTTGCAAATTAGCATAGCAGATAAATTTATCTTTATAGATAAGCTAACACCATATTCTAGTTACAATACAAGGAAAACACCTTGTAACATAGGTTTTTGAAAAGGTTTCTAGTGTTATCAGATTGGGAAAATTTTTAAAATAAGCATCTGTTATAACCTCCGCAATTAGTAGTGGATATTTTTATGGATGTTCATTATAACTAATAAATTTTAGGCCGACAGAGATTTTTTTTCGATGCATACATTGTATATGTGCACCAATTCATGTTATTAATACAAGCATCGGTGGTTATAAACTAAAAAAAAATTAGTGCTTGTATAAGTATTAAGCATTGGTGTCATTTTTTGTTATACAACGTATCAGTGCTAATATCAGTATTATGCACTAGGTTGTTATATGGTTTACCAGTGCTCGTATAATGTTAGAGAACCAGTGATATGATATAATAGTATGCATCACTGCTCTTACAAAAAATTATACATTGTTTTGTCTCTTTTGTGTTGTAGGGATTTCAAGTGCTCGTATAAATAGTAAGCATCGGTGCATACATAAATTTTAACACATTGGTGTGTACAATATATACAAATCATTGATGTGTATTTTTACTTTATGGGTACCATAATATTTGGACTAATAAATATAATTGTTCATTGTCGGTTAAATCAATGGTGTTTTTGAAAAATTGTTAGCATCGATGCTTATTTTAAATTAATAAGCACAGGTACTTATAAATCATAAGAACACACTGGTGCGTATAATTAATCAAATGAACTAGTTAACGTAATTTTATGGCACACATTGTATAGTGACTTCAAAAGAATACGATGCATTAATATGTAATGCATATTTCAATTAATTGTATTTTTACAAAATTTCATTTAATAATCTAGAAATCAATTTTACTTCTAAAATATTTTTATTTTTATATTTTAATTATTGTCTTTGCATATAATGATTACATTAATGTGTTATCTAACATATTAATCCTCTGTTATTTGTAACAATGTAAATTATCCATATAGAATCTAATCGCAATGCAACATTATACAACATTGGACAGTGAAATGAAGTAAGAAACCCAATTTATTATATATGAATAACAAATCCATTGTCATACAAAAAGGGACAACATAAAGGTCCACAATAATCAAAATGCATCAAATATGAAATTGTTACACTTATTGGTAACCTATCGGCATTCAATTGCGTCAATATGTCCAATACATTACATAAAATGTCAATATGCAATTGTTACACTTATTGGTAACATATCCTCATGCAATCTGGACAATATTTCAGTACATTAAACAAAATCTTTGATTTTCATAAAAGAAAAATATTCCAAAACATATTACTTGTAGTAACAACCAATTATATTGATTTTCATTCATCACTTGAATTTTTGTCCTCGCTTAAGATGTGTGCATGCCTCATTATTCATCACTTGTAGGTGATATTTGTTAGAATTTTATCATTCAAGCTAGCATTATGATATTAGGATCTTTAACTGAGAGAATAACATGCACAGCAATAGAACACAAGAGACAAGAGACACAAAGAATTTTTCCTCAGGGAAACCATACAGGATAAAACCCCGCAACTTCTTCAGAGATAGAATCAACACCAAAAGTAAAACCCAAAAACATAAATATGATCTCCTGATAGCAACAGTCTCTCTCTCTCACACTGAGAGAGCTTCTCTTCTCTCACTCATGCGCCCCAATGAGTGTGTGTGTGTGTGTGTGTGTTGTAAATAGAGAGACTCACTCTCTATTTATATTCTTCCATTCACTTGGAACCCACTCCAACATGTCGGCCTCACTTAACAATTACTTACTAGAGCTGACATCTCCAGGAGTGTCTAATAACCCTAGTGCCCCACAACTTGTGGGGACTTTGCCTCCTTCGACCAACAGGAGGGTAACATAAAGGTGGGGACTATTGCCCCGACTTACAATGACTCACCTAGGGTTGAGTTCACTAGGATAGTCTAATAACCCTAGGGCCCCACAACTGTGGGTACTTTAACCCTTGACCAATAAGAGGGTTACCCACAATGACTTGACATGACTTTCACATTATAGAAACTTCCCAGAATAAACATCGGGGTATAACATGACTCAAACACATCCCGGAATAAACATCGGGTTACAATACATAAGAAATATGGATGAATACATTATGAAGTTACAATTACATCAACACTCCTTCTTAACTAGGAAGGTATTCTCTCGACACAATTTATTAGCACAAGTCTTCTTCTCTGTATCATCTGGATCATCATTTAGTTCTCGTCATCTTCATCTTCAAGTCATCTTTATCTAGATCTAGATCATCACTCAATATGGATCGTCATCATTGGATCTAGATCATCACTGGATCTGGATCATCTCTGGAGCATCATCTCTGGATCTGGATCATCACTGGACATCATCATTGGATCTGTATCAGCACTCAATATAGATCACCACTGGACATCATCACTGGATCTGTATCATCACTCGATCTGGATCACCACTGGGCATCATCACTAGATCTAGATCATCACCGGATCTAGATCATCACTGCTGGATCTGGATCATCACTCAATCTGGATCATCACTGTTGGATCTGGATCATCACTCGATCTAGATCATCACTGCTAGATCTGGATCAACATTCAATCTAAATCATCATTGCTGGATCTGGATCATCACTCGATCTGGATCTCTCGGAGTCATCATAACTGGATCTAGATCATAGCTCGATCTGGATCTCCTCTGGTCATCATCATATGTGCTATCTCATGATTCTTCTCATCATAGGAAGTTCTACAGAGCCATCCTTCTTTCATGTTGGGTGTATGCCTACCTCCTCATAGGTCTTTGGTAGCCCTTACATCTAACCTACTCATCAGAATGGCCAGCACTCACATCTGACCTGCTCGTCAGAAAGGTGGTATCCCTTAAAACTAATCATGTAGGACATAATCCTACAGCCACATCAGAATGGCCAGCACTCACATCTGACCTGCTCATCAGAAAGGCAGTAGCCCTTATATCTAATCATGTAGGACCTAATCCTACAGTCACATCAGAATGGCCAGCACTCACATCTGACCTACTCATCAGAAAGGTGGTAGACCTTACATCTATGTAGGAGCTCATCCTACATCAGAATGGCTAGCACTCACATCTCACCTACTCATTAGAAAGGCATGCACTCACATCTGACATGGTAGGAACCAAATCCTACACCCTCGTCAGAATGGCCCCCAATCCCAGACTGAGCTACCTGGTAACGGACCAGGTGCCTCCACTCTCTCGGAGAGTGGTAGTAGCCCTTACATCTAATCTACTCATTAGAATGGCCAGCACTCACATCTAACATGGGAGGAACCTAATCCTTTAGCCATGACAGAATGGCTCGGCCCTTATATCTGACCTGCTCATCAGAATGGCTCTTTCAGTCTTAGACTGAGCATTCCTAGTAACTGACCAAGTACCTCCATTCCCAGAATGGAATTCAACACTCATATCTGACATGGAAGAAACCAAATCCTCTCACCATGATAGAATGGCTCAGCCCTTACATCTAACCTGCTCGTTGGAATGGCTCTCGGACTCATCACTTCCCCTTGGAAGAGACCTCGATCTAGAGAACACCAAGCTTCTCCCTGATGTATTCAAACTTCACTCTGGATAATGGCTTCATCAACACATCAGCTATCTGATCATCCATCGAAATATACTAGAGCTTCACTGCTCCCCTCTGCACCATATCCCTAATATGGTTCGACTTGTCATGGAACAGTGGGTTCTCTGACAACTTCACACAAATCTGGTTGTCACAGTTTATACAAGTAGCATCTAGCTAGAGATCAAATAAATCAAACAGTAGCTTCCTGAGCCATACTACCTCACAACTAGCTGAACAAGCTGTGACATACTCTGCTTCAGGTGTACTCAGTGCCACACAGGATTGCTTCCTGCTAAACCAAGAGATCACACGTGATCCCATACTGAAGCAAAATCCTGAAGTGCTCTTCCTATCGATGGCACTGCCTACCCAATCTAAATCAACATAACCCTCCAGGTTAATCTTCTGATTCACATCGTACTTGATCCCATAATCAACCGTACCTCAGAATATGCTTTGCAGCAATCAAGTGAACATGTCTCAATGTGTTCACAACAAAGCAAATATCTGGTCTCGTATTTTTCAGGTACATCAACTGACAATACATCGTGGCATCAATTGTCTCTGATGAATCATTACTCAATAGCTTCATGTTCGATGCAATAGGTGTGGTCATGGCCTTGCAGTCCATCATCCTTAACCTCTGCAGGATCTCTACTACATACTTCCTTTGTCCAAGGAAGATTCCATTCGTATCTTGCCACACCTCCATGCCTAGAAAAATAGTGCATCGACACATAATAGGAGCATCACTGGTCTTCTACCTTCAACCTTGAAGCAAAGGCTGGAATCTGCTTTACTCTCAGTAAATCATAGAGTCATCAGTAATCTGTCCATCCTATCGTACCATGTCAAAACTCAAGATATTCTATAGTCACTCCCTCTGAAGCGGAGCATCATACTCCCTCTATCTTTCGTACTCTATGTACTGAAACATTATGTACCGGAGTGACAAGTAGCTTCCTATCCTACTAATATTCTATGTATCCATCTAGTGTATAGACTTTCATATTCAACCTTGTAGAAAGGGTTAAGATCTTCATCAAGCTCATCATGTATGTGTTTCAACTCCCACTAGCTGAAAATGTCTTTGAGAAGTATCGTGCTATGAATATTGTCTTGTGTCCCACGATGTTTCCATCTACTGCATGATGGAACTACAAACTTCTCTTCAGGTCTCGATACTGCATCCTAGACATCATTCTTTTTGAACTGGCCTTCCCTTTCTTCTTGGTTACTTCTTCATAGCTGGAAGGTTCTTTATTAATGATGTCGTTGCATTTGTCATATTTATTCTTCATCTTGAACTGTCGTCACTTGTTCTTTGGAACAAGTCTTATCCTTCTCTGCTTGTAGGCGATTATGTACGCGATCTTTCCTACAAGTCAAATGGATTTGTATGGTTAGAAACATTTCATAAGGAATATTTATATTGGCAAGTTCTTATGCATAAATATATGATCATGCAACTACTTTAGCCAATACAACATTCATCCATATCTAACGGAAACTTTTCTAGATGCCTTCCATCTCTACCAGGACAACATTGAGATTGTGCACTAATCCATTATGTCAGCAAAGAGGTTTCATTCTAGATAAGTAGCAATGGAGAGTTGTATAGCACCATGAGCTACTTACCCATCACATGCATATTAGTAGTATACTATCATTAATGCAAACAATCTATCATGCATAACACATCAACTGAATATAATCAAATTCATAACAATATCATGCAATGACAATTGAATACTTATCTTTATTTGTTTCATGGGTAGACTCCTTCTTAAGCCTTCAGCTTCATCGTCTTCTTCATTCATAATAGCATTGTTTCTTATCCAAATGCTAAGTTGGATAAGAGGTTCTTCAAGAGTTGAGTTCTTCATATTCCTCATTGCTTGAGGTATCTTCTTTGGAAGGTGAGAGCTTGATCTTCAGTTGCTTCCATCTTCTCTTCTCTTCTTATGAGTTGAGCTTCTTCTTCTTCCCAAAGTCTGCTGAAAGTAATCACTTCCTTCTAGCACACATTCCTCACATGAATGAATCCCATGATCCTGAGAGGCCATTCAAGGTGGCTATCACCACTTATGTATTCTCCACTTCTTCTTCTACTACTACAAGTTGTTCTTTGATTTGAGAGACCCTTGTAAAGTATGACTGTATGGTCTCTGCATTCTGGATCTTCACTTCCTTCAACTGGTTTCTTAAGGTCATATTCTGATTTATGTTCTTCCCTTCAAATAGCTTGGTCAAGGAATCAAACATCATCGGTGTATTTAGGGAAGACACTTGTGGTACAAGTTGATCCGTGACTGAATCAACCATGATCTTCTTGGCCTTGACCAAATTCTTCTTGTGTAAGGCTTCTAGCCTTATCTCCCTCTGGAACTAGAACCTCTCTACTCATGTAGGTGTCCAATTCATTTTATTCAAAGAGATCATATACTTCCATGCTTGGAATTTGTCAACTTCATTAAGCTTATAATCAAGCTGATGTGATAGATCACTTTGAAATGAGAACCTAAAATGGAAATAGCAACAGATTACATCTTACCGATTTGAGGTGTCCGTCCTGGTTCCAGAGCTGACTGATCTAAGGTTTATCAAAGAAACCCTAATTTTCAAAACTTGGAATCTTTCAGATCTGATTGGATAGAAATATATATCTCTTCAAATGGATCTTTCCAATGTACTCCTTTTCTGAAAACAGTGGAGAGAAGCTCCCGGAACAGGAAGCCCTAGTTTTCCAATTTCTTCTGCAGAAATTCTTGTCACTGTTTCAGTGATATATCCGAAATTACTACTCCTCTGTGTCTGAAGTTTTACATTGAGGTAACTACACGTGTCCCTGATCCAACACTATATGTTTCATTAGAATTTGTTTCACCAATTGGGATTTATGATCCTTCTCCCAAGGTGAGTGGTTACATGACTGTTTAGAACATCCAAGTTGTACGGATGTCCACATGTCACTGTTTCATCTTCTAGGCATGAACATTGGACCACAAAAATTACAATCCGTTCCATTTCTGGAACATCTTCAGGAATTCCATTTGGACCTCTGTAGCCCAAGCTATAGCAATTCTCCCCAGGTGTCCTGTTTAGGGATGAATTCTGGAAGAGGCTAGAACCCTAACTTGGAGGGATCATATCTCCCAAAATATAGCGAATATGAGGATATAGCGATCATATCTTGGACACAGTTTAAATAAATATTTTATCTTTGGCCTCTAAAATTTTCAGCTCCTGGGCCTTCACCAATCTCGGGATATAGCGAATGTACCACAACTTAGCAATTTTAGTATTTAGGGTTTTTCCAGCTCGGGGTCAAACTAGGGTTTGACTTTCCTGGAGTTTCACTCAACCAAAAAACTTGATCCATGTCTCTAAATTTCGATTTTGATGAGGAGAACAATCCTATGATGGGCTCACTCAAAAATTCCTCTTCTATAGATAGCCCTAATTTCTGCATCAAAAATTGAAAATGCTCGGAATCGAATTCCACTTCGACAGAAAGATGCGCCCTTCAATGGAGAGTCAACCTAGCACACTTTTGCTAATGGATTGTGGAGAGAGACCCAAAAATTAAGAATCCCTAGCTTCTACAGCTGCACAATGTCTTCTTCTCAAGTTAGCTTTGATACCATGTTAGAATTTTATCATTCAAGCTAGCATTATGATCTTAGGATCTTTAACTGAGAGAATAACATGCACAGCAATAAAACACAAGAGACAAGAAACACAAAGAATTTTTCCTCGAGGAAACCATAAAGGAGAAAACCATGCAACTTCCTCAGAGATAGAATCAGCACCAAAAGTAAAACCCAAAAACATAAAGATGATCTCCCAACAGCAGCAGTCTCTCTCTCTCTCACTGAGAGAGCTTATCTTCTCTCAATCATGCGCCCCAATGAGTGAGTGTGTGTGTTGTAAATAGAGAGACTCACTCTCTATTTATATTCTTCCGTTCACTTGGAACCCACTCCAACATGTCGGCCTCACTTAACAATTACTTACTAGAGCCGACATCTCTAGGAGTGTCTAATAACCCTAGTGCCCCACAACTTGTGGGGACTTTGCCTCCTTCGACCAACAGGAGGGTAACACAACAGTGGGGACTATTGCCCCGACTTACAATGACTCACCTAGGGTTGACTTCACTAGGATAGCCTAATAACCCTAGGGCCCCACAACTGTGGGGACTTTAACCCTTAACCAATAGGAGGGTTACCCACAATGACTTGACATGACTTTCACATTATAGAAACTTCCCGAAATAAACATCGGGGTATAACATGACTCAAATACATCACGAAATAAAAATCGGGTTACAATACATAAGAAATACGGATGAATACATTCCGAAGTTACAATTACATCAACAATATTGTAGTTGGGTTATTTAACCTAATGTTTTGTTCTTCAACTTGTTTTTTCAATGTTCCTCCTCTTGATGTTCCACTTGCAATCATGGAAATAAAGTGTAATAAATATATATACATTTATACACTATAATGTACATGTTTGCGTAAATCGAAAGGCATACCATAGCAACAATTGTTTCCTAAATAGTGCATATTCTTCCAAATCCATGCACCAAGTTGTTTCTCAAAATATCTTATGTTTCCTCCACTCCATACTTTGTTTCCTACATGTTTAATACGCCATGAAAAAACATAGATATAATTAGTATAAAGGATTCCTGTTGTTATATTAATTATAAAATAAGTGAAGTTAAACTGCAACAAAGATACTTACAAATTGTTCAACTAACCCTCGATAATTCAACATGTACTCACAACCCATACGTAACCCAATGCCGATTAATTCTTCAAATGGATATTCTTTGTATGCTACCGGTTATTAGAATACAACCATGGATGAGTGTAAATCAACTGTTTAAATATAAAGATCACAACAAATGTGAAATCTTTAGTAAGGGTGAAAAACATAAGTACTCACAAACTTTCCTATGAACCATTTTATTCATTATCACATTTTCTTATTTGCTAAATGGGTTCCATTTTGTTTTCTTTTCTACAACAAAACAACGGTAAAAATTAGTATTCCATGTGATAATTAAATTAGAAGTACATAAAGAATAAATCAACAATTACATATACCTCTAATGCACAGTGTTGTTGGGTTGGCTCCTCTTGTGATGAAATTATGTTCATTTATTTTAGCATATATTTGTACACTTTTTTGGGCATCCCTATCAACATGTTTTGGCAATCCCCTCATTTGTCCTTTGGAATTTTCACAATCTTCTTGGAAAACAAAAATCATAATATATTTTTTTAAATTGACATGAAAGTAAATATATCAACACAAATACCCACATGTTGGAGAATAGACGGTGAATGTGTGTACTGCTAAGGAACTCCTTGTGTAAGGTAACCGGTTTGAAACTCCGTCGGTGTTTACTTACAAAAAACATATACAGCAACACAAATTAATTTGGTAATTTTTTGGACATATTATAGAAAAATGTGCTTAGTAGAAATACTTTTTAAATGTTTGTTTTGTTATTGTGATTTTTTTCTATTGCAAGCATCACGGGTCTCATTGACCACTAGTCCATAAACACTTGTTGTAGTTATTATATAGCCTAATTATTTGATTCATTAGATTGATTTTTGTATGGTAAGTGGAAACTACATCTATACATTCTTTCTACTATCTCACCCATAAAAAATTCCCCTCTCATTTAATTACAACACCACTACAGATGAACTGAGAACCAACACATCGTCATTTACATCCTTCATAATTTTTTATCTTCTTAAGATGACATTTCACTCCCTTGGTATCGGTCCCTATAGAACATTAAAAAAAATGTAAAATCAAAAGTTTAAAACATGCTAAATATTAATATTAAGAAATTTATTTTTAGTAAAATGTCAAAGAAAAAATTCATGTGGATTACCCATTGATCCACCTAATTCCTCTCTTTGCAACATTTCCATAAATCTTTTATTCTCTTCTACACTCATATTGTAAACAATCTTATCATGTTTCTTCAATTTTTTGCTTTGTATGACACACATTAACCAATACACATCATTAAATCAAGTCTATAAATAATTCAAATATATTAAATTTCTAATTAAATTTAAACAAATTTCCTTGTTCTTTTGTTGGAATGAGCTAGCATTGTGATCACTTTAATAAATTGTTTTCCTTGAACTTCAATTGGTCATTTTCTTTAAAAAAAGAAAAAGAAAAAGAAAGAAAAAATGTCAGGAATCATTAGGTATAGAAATTATGAAATAATTTTATAGAAAAATATAATGGTGCAAATAATATAAATACGCACCAGTATGGTATACATACATAAACCCACTGGTGTGGTATACATGATTGTGCACACCAATGTGGTATACATATATGTGTGCATCGATGCGGTATATATACATGTACACATTGATGTGTCATACTGTGACGTTACAAATTCATATACATTTTTTTACAAATTCTATATTCACCAAGTGCTCTATAAAATACTAAATGCCCTGAAGCCTCATAAATTTTTACGCACATTGCCAATCCGTGAAAAAATTGAAAACATAATTTTTTTTATAAAAAGAAAACATTTTTTTTACTTTACAAATTAAGTAGTGCAGTGACAGACACATGATCACCAGTGCAATATTACATATGTACACAATGATTTGCATTACATAAGTATGCATCGATGTGGTATTTATGTACATACACACTCATGAGGTATTTATGTACAATGTGGTCTACAAATTGTGAAATTTGTTTTTAACTGGCAACGACTCAAAGTTTTTGTATCTAATGCAATGAGTGGTCCTATTACAATGGATACAACACAGCCCCATATACAAGTAAAAAATACCTATAAAAATAAATTGCTTAGAAGGAAAACAAAATACAACTTGTGAAATATAGAGAGGGTAACCAAGAGAAACAAGAAGAAACTTTAAGGATTCCGATACTAAAGGTGTTGGTTGTGGAGCCTAATCTTCCTGATTCAGAGATGTTATTTTAGTTTTTTTTGGATCTCAACACCTGACGGGTGGAGGGGCTCTCTCCCCCACTATAGTCATAATGGGGATCTAGGGGGGCGATGACTATTTTTGGAAATCCCCTCTGGAAAGGTTTCAGGGGCAACGCCCTCATAGAGAAAATTTAGGAAAAGATGCCTTGTAAAATGTTGTAATGTCAAAGTCATGACTTGGTCAATAATGGGTGATTTATGGGCCCATCGTTTTGGGAAACATGTGGCATTCTCCCATGGTATTCCCTTTATAAAAGGAATACATTGTAATACGGTTGTGTATTGTATCACATCATTATAAAACAATCTCTGTGATTGTGTGAGAGAGACTACCAGAGAGTGAAGAAGAAGTGGAGCGGGTGTCTTGCAGGTTGTATCTCTTCATTTTGCTAGACAGTATAATAATAAAAGGACTAGCAATTTCTATGTGGATGTAACCCATATTGGGTGAACCACGTTATATTTGTCATTTCTCTATGATCATATTTTTCTAACATAAGGTAAGTAAGAGCGTACCCTATGTACCCGAACATGGTATCAGAGCGTTTATGAAGAGCCGCTTTCAGTTTTGATCAAGATCTGGAACCGATGTTGCCGAAAATTTGAAAGGGTTTCTAGTTCTGGAGTTTGTGTGCATTTGTGGCCCATGGGAGCTATTCCATTACGTCTGGAGTGCCATTTCCATTGGGAAATAGTTTTTGTTTCACCGAAAACTATTTCCATTTGATCCAGAAACACCCATTTCAGCAAATCTGAAGGTATAATGTTACAGTGACGGATTTGTTTTATATTTTTTTTAAATATCTCATATTGTATCATTTTTATTATTAGATATTTACTGTTTTAGTTTCGAATTGTTGCCTTCCCTGGCTGCATATGATCTTTGACGTGCGCCTTGCGCGATCGCAGCGAATTGGAAATAGTAAGGGAAAGTTTTTTTCTTGTCTTCTCGACTACGTATGCTCTTTGCCCTGCACCTTGTGTGATCATGACAAATCAAAAACATCAATAAAACTTGAAAACGTAGATTTTCCGGGTAATCTAACCAAGATCTAACCCCATTGTGTGATAAAAGTCTTTTGTTTTTGGTTTTCGTTTTTTTGTGATTTGCAGAAGAAAAAAAAAAGGCAAACACAGAGAATGAGAGAGAAGAGTGAAAAAAAAAATCTTCCTTCCTCTTTCCATTCTTTTACGTACCTTTTAAACTTAGCTCACTTGGTCCAAAGTTGTTTTATTCCTTAATAGGTCTTGAGTTCAAGTCTTATTAAGCTACTTTTTAGTGCATGCAATTTCTATTTTCAAGTTACTTTATTGTAAAAGTGCATCTCACATAATAAAAATATAATAAAAAGTGAGTCACTTAAGTATTTTAATTTATTGTCGCACTATTTAAACGTAATATTATTGTAAAAGTGAACATGACTTATTCTACAAAAGTGATTCACTTAAAAGCAACTTTATTGTG
Organism: Pseudotsuga menziesii; assembly: GCA_001517045.1. NCBI lineage: Eukaryota > Viridiplantae > Streptophyta > Pinopsida > Pinales > Pinaceae > Pseudotsuga > Pseudotsuga menziesii. Next base: position 714,710 of record LPNX010203184.1, on the reverse strand, counting down.
AAGTGATTGTCAAAGGTTGATCTTGGGAAGAGAGGGGTTCTTTTTTTCTAGTTGGTTGTTGGTCGTATGGGCAGACCCGGGTTTACTATAATCAACCAACAACACCCCTAGCTCACTGGCACTTTCGGCGACAGACCGTAAAGCGGCCTGAAGTCTCACCCGAAGTGATTCTAATGGGTTGGCCAAGGACTCAAGTGTCTTGGACCAGGTTCTGTGGCAATCCTACTTGTGACTCACAGCTCCCCTAGCTGTGAGGTTTCTTTCTCTGCACGTCACACAATCTTCTGCTCGCGTCGCGCGATCTCCCCGTCTCGCAGCTCTTCTAGCCGCGAGGTATCCCTTTATACCGTCGTGTGGTCCCTTTCTACGTTGCGCACTTTCCCTGACTCGCGATATCTCCAGCCTTACCGCGTCGCCGCACACCGTGCGACACGCAGCTCCTGTCCAATGCTAAGTCTTCAACCTGTGGTATCGCGCACCACAGCTCCTCTGCCGGTGCGGTATCACCTCTCTGTGATATCCTACCTCCACGGTTTAGCGCACTTATGGTTGCTCGTGTCGACGTGCAAGACTTAACATACAAGGCTATTCAATACTGCAACTAGTGATTGTTTCACGCAAAGCATAAATGAACCACATACAACATGCCAAAGACTTCAACTTATGTTTCTCCTTCTATATTACTGTGAACTGATTAACACATTCATTCATTAAACTGTAAACAAAGTCCATGAAATGACTGAGAACTGCATAAGTAAGCATAACACATAAACCAAGCACATAACACTTGATTTTAACGTGGTTCACCTCCAGGATGGAAGTTATGTCCACAGAACTGTGTTTTTATTATAGCTCAGGGGAAGGTAAAACACAGTTCTGCTGCACCGCATATGCAGCTCAAGATCTTCTCTCTTAGATCTCTTTTCTTATCTATATTGCTCTCCTACAATATACTCTTCCCTCTCTGTCGATCCCCGCGGATCGTTACATGCATGCTCTATAAGCCAGCTACTGGTTACAGTAAGATTGCTGCCGCTAATAACAGAACCAGAGCTAGGCTTTTACAACAGTCTAATAATATACAAAAACAACTAACAACTGAACGATCCAACCCTTTTACAATACAAAGATATCCCTTTATAGGAAGCCCGAAGGTCTCGCCATTACAACACTATGGGCCTGTCCCAACAGTAACCCAAAACCCTAACTAGTGACAGTCGGCCATATCTGTACTTGAGGTAGCCGCTTCCCGTCACACCACAGCTCTCTGCAGTCTTCCATGCTTCCCAGCGCTGATCATGGGTACTGTGCACCGCTTCGCTTTTCTGTCCTTCGTCTTCAATGTTTCATCCTCGTTGCTCCTTCTCCTTTATGAGGGTCGCTAAGCCCTCCTGTCTTCCGTCGCTACCTTCAATGCAATGGGTGAGCTCTCTCTTCTCGGCCGCTCAGGTACCATTGCCTTTCTTAACTTCTCTATCTTAAAAGTCATGGTTTTCGGCTCTGCTCTGCAGCTGGAAACATGCTACGACATTGTAGCTCTATCTTATCTTCTTTCCGCCAAAACTGTCTGTCCGCTAAACTGGCAGCTTCTTCTGTAGCTGCGGGACCCTGCTCCAATAGTCCCCTAACACTTACTTGTGGCTCGTCCCCAAGACACTACCAGCAGGCTTCTCCTGCTGTAGCTTTACCTTGGCTTCCTGCAAATCCTTATTAAACTTGTCTCGAAGTCCTGTGACTTCGTTCTACATCACTTGGTTCACTGGGCTCTCTTATCCTTCCTACCCGTAGTCATGGTCTCACTCTCGTTGCTCCCGAAACCTTTTAAGAACCTTCTAGTGTTTGAAAGGTCTTCCACAGATATCCTTTCCTCTTTATCTGGGTTAGAACTTTTATCACAAGGAAAATCTGTATCTTCCAGCCTTCTCAAACATTTCATTCAGTCTGGAGCCTTGTATATGAAAGAGATACAAACCATGAATTCCGTTCCGAGAACAAGCCTTTGTCTGCATTCTGGAATTCTACCGTCTGTTGGGTTTGCTGTCCTCTTCCACTTTTCTTCTCTTCGAGGTGCTCCAGGTACACATGCTACCTCTGATCATCAGATTTTCATTTCATTGCCTCCGCAATCTCTTGTGCTTCTCTTAGCTGATCAGATAGGTCGGTGACCTTCTCCCGCTGCTTTCTTTTTCTCATTTTTACTTTTCGCCTAGCGGGAGATTTCTTCTCATCATTCTTCTGCTCTGCTTTCTTATCTTCAGTGATCGGCTCGGCGTTCTTCTTCTCCTTAGCAGAGATTTTGGTGACAACTTCTACTTCTGGTGCTTGCCTCTTCATCCTTGGTGGCTGTCTGACCTGTGATGTACTTAATTTTGCAACCCTGGGCGGCGGCGTCATAGCGGACCTATGGCCACCAGGGTCGAAGCGTCTCGGCATGCCTTCTAGAGGTTCGTCTTCGAACAGAAACCCCTTAGTACAAAATGGGGGACGTGCAATGGCTGCAACTTCTGAAAATCACAACACTCTGCAACAAACTTAGCTCTGGACAGAGAACTCTTGACAATTTTCTCTATAGCTCTCTATTTTTCTGCAAACGTAACAGTCCCAATTGAATACTTTCTAATTTTATTCCCAATATGATAATCCCAGACGCAACGGTCGTCTAGACTGAACCCGTCGGTCATAATAAATGCCGGGACAAGACCACACCCGTCATCCGATCCTTAATAAATGGGGAAATTCGATTGAATTTCCCTCGAAGCGTGTGTGTACAGGCGCCGGTCTCGTCGAAGATTTGCCAAATATGGAAAAATTGATTATACTGCTGCCAAATCTACAGTAAGATATACCGGTCATTTCCTCATTAACTTCCTGTCAGAGGGTGACTTGACTGGCCCTCTGTCGGTTGCAAAACTGAGTACGTGGCACGGGGAAACATTGCACTGCCGCGATGCGACTCCGCATCACCTGCGTAAAACAATACCCTTTTTTTTAAATGAACCGACCTTATGCGATTCCTCATACTTAGAAAATACCTGCCGGTGTAGACTAGTTCCCGGTGCGATGCCTCCTTTCAACTACACTGGACATCTGCACCACCATAAACTGGCTAAGCTAGGGCTGAGAGGTGGGGTGGCTATCACTATAGAGCTTAAGCCTACTGCCATTAATCCATGTGGGAAGAAGCTCCCCATTCAGCTAGCTGAGCTGAACGGCACCTCCCTCTGTGACTTGTTGTATCTGATATGGCCCCAGCCAATGCGTCTTGAACTTTCCTGGAAACTTACTGAATTTGCTGTCATAGAGGAGCACTAGGTCTCCGATCTGGAAAGTCTTACTCTTAATGTGTCTGGCGTGCCAAGCTTTTTCTCGTGCCTTCTGCACTTTCTGATGGAATCCGACGATGAATCTGTCTTCTTCTAAGGCAAGCAGCTGTGCTAGCCTTTCCTCCACTGTGTCTGTATCAATCATCCTGGTAATCTGAGTGATTTTTAAACTGGGAAGAATATAATCCATAGGCGTAACAGCCTCATGTCCATACACCAAGCTGAAAGGTGTGTGTCCCGTAAGTTTCTTGCATGTGGTCCTGTACGCCCATAATACAACGTTAACTCTGAGGTCCCAATCATTCCTTTGGCTATTGCAGATCTTAGTAAGAGCATTTTCTAAAATCTTATTAAAGGCCTCCACCGTGCCATTAGCCTCTAGGTGGTAGGGAGTGCTCTTATGGTGCTGAATCTGGAATTCTTCTGTCAATGCCTCAATGGTGTGGTTCAAGAAATGTGTGCCTTGATCACTCATCAAAATTGCTGGGCATCCAAATCTACTGATGATGTTTTCAAAAAGGAACTGTGCGGCTGTAGCAGCATCACAATTTCTTACTGCTTTGGCCTCTGCCCATCTGGTGAGGTACTTCGTTCCAGTGATAATATATCTCGCCCCAGTGCACTTTCCTGGTGGGTTGATAGGACCCACAAAATCTATAGCCCATTTTTCGAATGCGCGCAGCGTGACCTGCGGTCGCAGCGGCATTTCATCACGTCGCGAGGGTTTTCCTACCCTTTGGCAGATATCGCAGCATCTGCAAAAGTCCTTGGTGTCTTTATGCAACATAGGCCACCATAATCCTACCTCCAGGATTTTCTGCGTAGTCGGCTTTCCTGTGAAATGACCTCCTGCGGTTCCTGAATGTGCCTCTCTGATAATAGCGTCTTTTTCATGTGGCATCACACATCTGCGCAGAACTTCATCCGGGCCTAACTTGTATAGGTGTCCTGCGATGAGGGTGAAGTCTACTGCTTTAACAACCAACTGTCTCTTTTGCTGCTTAGTAAACTCATCAGGTGCTACTCCTGTAGTGAGGAATTGAATAATATCGGCATAGTAATCGTCTACAATCTGGATAGAAAACAATGGTGCATCTGGCAGATTGTCATCTAGGTTACTTGTCTCTTCTCCTGAGTCTATACGCGATAGATGATCAGGTCCAGCATTCAGTGTGCCTGGTTTCACAATGATTTCAAAATCATACTCCTGAAAGAGGAGTAACCATCTGCAGATTCTCCCCCCTAGCACTGGCTTATTGACCAGATACTTCAAGGCGGAATGGTCAATAAACATCTTGAACGGGGCATCCAATAGGTAGTGCCTGAACTTCTGCAGCGCGTACACCATAGCTAGGCCTTCTCTTTCTGTTGTGGTGTAGTTCTTTTCTTCTGTCAATAGCTTTTTGCTGGAATATGCGATGGGGTGGTCAATATCTCCTTCTCCTGGTTGTGTTAAAACAACCCCTAGTGCGATGCCAGACGCATCCACATGTACATGAAATGGCTTAGTCCAGTCTGGAAATACTAATATGGGGGATGTAACCATCTTCTCCTTAAGTATGTCTAGACTCTGCTATCATTCCTCATTCCATAGGAATTTTACATCTTTCTTTAGCAATTTCTCCAATGGTGCTGTAATCTTTGCGTAGCCCTTGATGAACTTTCTGTAGTACCCGGTATGACCAAGTAATGTCCTCAGTTGCTTGACTGAGTTGGGTACTGGAAGATTTACAATGATGGCGATCTTCGCGGGATCTACCATCAAGCCTTGTCTGCACACAATATGACCCAACAAAATACCGAATGGTGCACAAAATATACATTTTTTCAAGTTTAGAGAAATCTGGTACTGCCTACATTTCTCTAACATCAATCGTAAGTCTCCTATGTGCTTGTCGATTAGTCCAAATACAGTCCAATCATCAAAATATACTTCTAATAATTTATGGATGTATTCTTTAAATACAGCAACTACTACTCTAGAAAATATAGCTAGTGCATTCTTAAGGCCAAAGGGCATTACCGTATACTGGAACGAGCCCCATTCTGTTGCAAAGGTGGTCTTGGATCGATCTTCTGGATGTATTCTGATCTGATGGTAACCTGAAAAGCCGTCAGTGAAGGAGTAGACCTCCTGTCCTCCCATGTTGTCTAATACCTCATCAGTGAACGGTGTCGGAAATGGATCGTGAAGTGATGCATCATTGAGCTTGCGCAGATCGACACAGATCCTGATGTCCCCTTTTGTTTTCTTTTCTTGTACGACCATGGGGCTAACCCATTCGCTTTCTTCCACTGGTTCAATGATGCCTGCTGCTAGCGTCTTATCAATCTCATCCTTAACTTTTTCTTTGTAACGTGGATTCAATCTATATGGGTGCTGCTTGACTGGTCTAGCATCCTCCTTCAATGGTATCCTCATAACTCCCAGGTCTCCAACTATTCCCTTCATCTCTGTGAACTTGGTGGGAAATAGGTCCTGATAGTCATGTAACAAATCTGCAATCTGTCCGACTGTTTCATCGTTCCAATAGTCTCCAATAGAGGCAAACTTAGGTTCTGCGTCTGTGCCAATATTGATGGGCTCAGCGATTGCTGGAATCTCTAACTGTGGTCCCCCAACATCGCGAGTCCCTTCTGACTCCAGAATGTTGGTGTTGCGAGGATCCTCATCCTCGTCCTTATCTTCATTGTCTGACTTTGCTACGAAATTATAGCACTCAAGAACGGCTTGCAACTGGATGGCCCACTCAGGTTGAGCCTGCACTGAGATGGTACAATCCTCAAAGATCTTGATCTTGATTATGTCTAGGGCCTGAGCAACACTTGGATGTTCTAATTCAAACACGAAGGTGAGTAGGAAACTGTCTGTCATAAGTGACCATGTGGTCATCCCCTTGCGCAATTCGTTCTCTGTGTACCAGTTCCTTGGAACTGTGTCCAATGTGTAAATGAATCGGTGAACCCATTCATCCTCGGGAATGTCCGACCAGTACTGTTCACATGCCTGAATGTGTGTCCTGGGATCAGTTTCTCCTGTGTAGTTCTACTGGACATACTCTCTGTCGACAGAAAATCTGATCGCCATCAATCTTTTAATATCATCCCATGATGCGATATTCTCTTTATGCGCATACCACCATCTTGCAGGTGTGGCTCGTACTGCAAGGTCCATAGCTGCGATCCTCTGCTCGTAAGGAATCTGTTGCTCAAACTGCTCAAGGAATTCCTAGATATCTGTCAGACCATGATATGATGGAATCTTAGTGATCTCTACGCCAATCCATCGCAGTGACTTACTCATAAACGCACATCTGCGCGCTGAGACTTGGTAAAGTCTGTTCTTCCAGTTCTCTAGACCAACATCGGAATCCGATGCGCATGAGCTATCGCATCGCCAAATAATGTTCCCTTCTGCGGTTGGATTGATGTAGTCGTTCTGGTTCGCAGTCATCTAGTAGAGGCTAACCATGTTATGTGCCTCCTCCTCTGCTCGGATAGGTTCAATATATCTAGGACCCTGGTGAGGATCCAACAGCATGATGACCCGGATCTGCGCATCCTCAAAGGTCATTTGTCTTCTCTTTAGGTTGATGACATCCTTGCTACCGATTGCCCAATCGATACTTAATAATGCTGGATACAGTCGACTGTCGCCAATGATTTCTATAACCTCGAAGTCCGCAAAACTACGAACTCCGTCAATGTCAACTGGCACCTGCGGCAGTCGACCCAGTGGTGATACTCACTGTTGGTTAGCTAATCTTAGGTGGATAGGTGATCTGACTAACTGAGGGCTACCCATCTGTTCCCATGTCTGCTTAGTCAGAACATTCACCTCTGATCCTAGATCTAAGACGACCTCATCCATTTCAAACTCTCCAATCTGTGCTGTGAGCTTCATCTCTCTTCCGGTCCTTGTATGTCCTGTAATATTATGAACAGTGCGGTGTGCACTGCCCGAGAGAGAAGGTTGCTGACACTGATCTATGATGCGCTATAGCTCACCGATAGATTTTTCATTTCTCACGAGTTTCAAGCAACTACGCAGGAAGGATTGTACACTTCCTGTCGATTCATCCTCATCGCATCTTCCCGATGTGGTAGCCTGCGGTATCTGTTCAGGGCTATCGCCACAAGGTGCTTACTGCGGTACGCCCCTAGATGGTGGTACCTGCGATCATGATTGCGTAGGTTCGTCAAAGGAAGCCTTGGCTTCATGAAATGTCTCTTTATTCTTCTGCAGGTCGAATGATGTTGCTTTATTAGGAGCTCTGCGGACTTGTGTTCTTTTCAATATCCTGCGATGTCCCACTGGTGGAAGCACCGCTACGAGTCACAATGTTAACTTTTGGTTCTGGTTCATCTGGTTCAGCAGCAATAAGCTGGATGTTCTGGTGTGCTGCTGGTTTAGGCTCTCTGATCTTAGCTATCAAGGTAGGACATTCCTCTATAGTATGATCATAAGATTTGCAGTAGTTACAAGTGGTGGTGGGGCTCTGACAGTCCCTAGCATAGTGTCCTACAAATCCACAGTTATAACAAGTGATTGGTCCGCGACCATGGCCAAAACCTTCTCCTCGGCCAAAGCCTCCTCCACGTCCTCGTCCTCTGAATCCTCCTCCACGACCACCGTAAGCCGGATCAGGCTGTGGTCCTGCTGCTGGACCCTGTGTTTCTGATTGGACTCTGTACACGTCATGTTTTCTATCTAACATGAGATCATAGGATCAGCAATCCTGTTCATCATGTCCGACAGACTTGCAGAAGACACCGTATAGGTTCTTAAGTGTCTGTACATACTTCTGAAGCAAAGGGCATTGCTGAGGCTGATGTCCTTGTGTCTTGCATATTTCACACCATGGCCCTTGCGTTCGTGGTAAGGGGTTAGGAGCCCCTGAAGCTAAATATTCTGCAAAGACTGGACAGTTGTCTTTGGTATGACCTCGTGCTTTACATCGTAAGCACCATATGTCTTGCATAACCTCTTTCCCTTTCTTAAGTTCATGTATCTGTAACGTGAGGTTGGCCAACTGGTTCTATAGAGTTGTCATGCCTGCACTGGTTTCAGCTAAAGGTGAAGCTTCTAGCTTCATCGCCATCTCCAATGCATCATCCTGCGTCTGGAGTTTCTGCTGCATTAGTGGCAGTCTGATGTGAGGGAGCAGCGCTGCAATAAACTATTCCTTATGCTGCTCCGGCGCAAACTCAAAGCTTACTTGGTCTATAAGAGCTTTGAATTTCTAGTCAAAGTCCCATACTGACTCTGATGGTAGCTGCTTAATATCCTTGAGCTCTGTTATACACTGAGACTCAGACTTAGGTTTCTTGAACTCTTTAATCATGGCAGTCCTGACTTGGACGAGTGTTTTGGGTGTGGTAGCGTACTTCATATACCATGTTAAAGCTCGTTCTCTCCATGTGGTGACCAACTGTACAAGTTTAATGTTATCATCGTGAATTTGCTTAATGGTCCACATGGCTTCGCATAGAAACCAATGTTGTTCCGGGTCCTCTGCTCCTGTAACCTTAAAGGTAGGTAGCTTCATATCATCTCCCATTCTATTTCTCTGCGGTGGGTTCTGATTGACTGGATTACTACCACTCGGCGGTGTAGGTGAAGGCGATGTAGCGGTAGTAGGTACTGTCTGTGAGCTACTGGATGGAGTACCTATGGGATTACTTTGAGTCCCAGTCTGTTTCTGTGGGGTATAGGGATGGTAAGGGATACCCCCCTCTGGTTCTTCTGTGGTACTAGGACTCGGTTGCGTAATATTGTCTGAACTGTCTCCAAATACAGGAGAGCCGAAAGCTACTTTATATTTCTTGCCACTACGTGTTCGTCCAATGTCATCAAAATCACTTTCAAACTCTTGTGACATTACTATCTTTACTTATTCATCTGAAATCATGTCCATTACTCCTTTTTCATGTAGCAGCGTCTTAATGGACAAGTTTAGATATTTTAGGTACTTACCACGATATCCTTTGAAGAAGTACCGCTCAGCCTCGCTGAAGCTTTTTCTCTGGTCAACTACAAATTCTATAACAAATCCTTCTAGCACACTCGCAAGCCAGAAGTCCACTGCTCTCATAATGGGATTGTCGAGGTTCTGCACGGTCTGAATCAGCTTCGGTGTCCAGACAATGTTTCTTTTCTTCTTGAATATGTCCCTATCTGTCAATTTTGATAACCAGTCATAAAGCTCGTTTCCATAGGTTGCAAAAAATATCGCGTGTATATCTGAACAGATATGCTTTTGTAACCAGTCCTCTGTGCTCAATTTAGGGATCCGATTTTCTTTCTTGGAAAACTCCCTTAAGTTTGACTCCAGCCACTGGTGAAACTCTTCTCTAGTAGGATGCCAACAGAACATTAGCGCTCAGTTGTTCAAAACCGGCAACGGAACCATTTCTTGGTCATATGGGCAGACCCGGGTTTACTATAATCAACCAACAACACCCCTATCTCACTGGCCCTTTCGGCGACAGACTGCAAAGTGGCCTGAAGTCTCACCCGAAGTGATTCTAATGGGTTGGCCAAGGACTCAAGTGTCTTGGACCAGGTTCTGTGGCAATCCTACTTGTGACTCGCAGCTCCCCTAGCTGTGAGGTCTCTTTCTCTGCACATTGTGCGATCTTCTGCTCATGTCGTGTGATCTCCCCGTCTCGCAACTCTTCTAGCTGCGAGGTATCCCTTTATACCATCGTGCGTTCCCTTTCTACGTCACGCACTTTCCCTGACTCGCGATATCTCGATCCTTACCGCGTCGCCGCACACCGTGCAACACGCAGCTCCTGTCCAACGCTAAGTCTTCAACCTCCGGTATCGCGCACCGCAGCTCCTCTGCCGGTGCGGTATCACCTCTCTATGATATCCTAACTCTGCGGTTTAGCGCACTTAGCATTGCTTGTGTCGACATGCAAGACTTAACATACAAGGCTATTCAATACTGCAACTAGTGACTGTTTCACGCAAAGCATAAATGAACCACATACAACATGCCAAAGACTTTGACTTATGTTTCTCCTTCTATATTACTGTGAACTGATTAACACATTCATTCATTAAACTGTAAACAAAGTCCATGAAATGACTGAGAACTGCATAAGTAAGCATAACACATAAACCAATCACATAACACTTGATTTTAACATGGTTCACCTCCAGGATGGAAGTTACGTCCACAGAACTGTGTTTTTATTATAGCTCAGGGGAAGGTAAAACACAGTTCTACTGTACCGCATATGCAGCTCAAGATCTTCTCTCTTAGATCTCTTTTCTTCTCTATATTGCTCTCCTACAATATACTCTTCCCTCTCTATCGATCCCTGCAGATAGTTACATGCATGCTCTATAAGCCAGCTACTGGTTACAGTAAGATTGCTACCGCTAATAACAGAACCAGAGCTAGGCTTTTACAACAGTCTAATAATCTACAAAAACAACTAACAACTGAACGATCTAACCCTTTTACAATATAAAGTATATCCCTTTATAGGCAGCCCGAAGGTCTCGCCATTACAACACTGTGGGCCTGTCCCAACAGTAACCCAAAACCCTAACTACTGACAGTCGGCCATATCTGTACTTGAGGTAGCCACTTCCCGTCACACCACAGCTCTCTGTAGTCTTCCATGATTCTCGGTGCTGATCATGGGTACTATGCACCGCTTCGATTTTCTGTCCTTCGTCTTCAATGCTTCATCCTCGTTGCTCCTTCTCCTTCATGAGGGTCGCTAATCCCTCCTGTCTTCTGCCGCTGCCTTCAATGCAGTGGGTGAGCTCTCTCTTCTCGGTCGCTCAGGTACCATTGCCTTTCTTGACTTCTCTATCTTAAAATTCATGGTTTCCGGCTCTACTCTGCAGCTGGAAACGTGCTACGGCATTGTAGCTCTATCTTATCTTCTTTCCGCCAAAACTGTCTGTCCGCTAAACTGGCATCTTCTTCTGTAGCTTGAGGACCCTTCTCCAACATTGGTCCAGTTAATATTTTCCACGTCACTATTGGGGACATCTTCAACATTTTATTTGATCAAACATAATTTCATCATCCAGAATCATTTTTCAGTGCTGTTTTTTTTTAACCCCATATTTTTTCGAGCTCTTTGCATCCAGACAGTTAGTTTCTATTCTTTCAGCCATTATTTATAGTATGGCCACCTTTTGTGATATTATACTTACAAGTTCTAACTATTTCTCATGGAAATCTTGTATGGAGGATGTTTTGCGAAGTAGGGGACTTTTCAGGATAACCTCAGGGAAAGAAACAGAACCCACTGATGATGATAAGAAAATTAAATAGGAATATAGATGTGATGAAGCTCGTGGATTGATTGGGATGTCAATCTCTACTGATTTGCGATTCCACATATCTAGAATTGATGAACCTGATATAGCTCGAGAAAAGTTGGAATCTGTGTTTGGTAAACACAATGAAATTTGGGGTCATCAACTTGAGAATGAGTTGATTTCCTTGAATCCAAATGATTTTTCATGCATTCAAGACTATTTATCTAAGTATAAAACTCTTAGACTCTTATGTGCAGAATGCAAGATTAAGAAAAAAGACAAACAATGTATTTATCATATTCTTTCCAAACTTGGACCTGCATATTCTATTTTGTATCTACATTCTACTCCATGAAAGAATCCTTGACTACAGCTAGCTATCAAGAGCCTAGTCTTGAATCCTTTTGTGATTCCTTAATTAGAGATCAAGATAAGCTCATTCATCTTGGAATAATTAACAATGCAGATACATCTGGGAAAGCCTTATTGTCCCAATAGAAAGAAAAGTCCAAGCCTCCCAAGAAACAGAATTTTTGTAATAATAAGTCAAACAAGAAGGGTCCCAAACCCTCTCAGTCGGCTCCTTCTTTAAAAAATGACAAAGGATCCAAGCCAAAAGGAAAGAAGACTGACCATTAATGCAATTTTTGTGGGAAATATAATCATGGTGAATCTAAGTGTTTCAAGAAGATGACAGCCTTGGAAGTAGCAATGAAGAAGCACCGCATCATCCTAGATTCATCTTTAGAATCTACCTCTCATGGACATGCACTTTGTGCTTCTGGTTACTCTTATACTGCATCTTCTTCTTCTACTTCAATTGAATGGCTCATTGATTTTGGAGCATCTTATCATATGGCTAAGGATCAAACCATCTTTTCTACTTTGAATGAATGTAACACCAAGCAAATATTTGTTGGTGATGATAGATCTCTAAATATTGTAGGATCTGGAACAGTTCCAATATAAAATGGTCATTTCAGTAATGTACTATGTGTTCCAAAAATTTCCTGCAATTTGTTATCAGTCTATCAAATTACTCATTCAGGTGAAGGTAAAATTGTGACGTTTACACCTCACCAAGTTGTAATCAAGGATTTTAAAAATCCTCAAAATTTCCTTGCTACTGGAACTATTCATGATATTACTAGGTTGTACAAATTTAAGAACTTTGGGTCATCACCTTTTCCTTCAGTTTTTGTTGCTCATAGTGATAACTTGAGCAAACTTTGGCATGAGCGATTTGGTCACTTCAATTATCGCTCATTGCAACAACTATATAAAGACAATATGGTGACTGGTCTTTCGATGGTATCTTGCAAGGATGGTGTTTGTTCCGATTGTGTACTCGAAAAACATCATCGAGACAGTTTTGACAAATGTGCCTCTTGGCATGCCTCGGTTCCCTTGGAGCTTGTGCATAGTGACTTGTGTGGCCCTGTTCCATCTGCATCCTTTTCTGGTTTCAAATATTTCTTAACTTTCATTGATGACTACTCCAGACGCACTTGGGTTTACTTCCTAAAACTTAAGAGCGAAGTATTTAACATGTTCTTGGCCTACAAGGCCCTTGTTGAAAAACAATATGGTCATCAAATTATTAAGTTAAGATCTGACAATGGAGGAGAATATGTTAACAACAAGTTCACTACTTTTTGCACTGAACAAGGAATCTAACAACAACACACTGTTCCATATACACCACAACAAAATGGTGTAGCTGAACAAAAGAACCACACTTTAAAATAAATTGCTAATTGTATGATCCAATCTCAGGGACTAAGTCTTCAATATTGGGTTGAGCCCATAAATTGTGCAAATTACATAGTTAATCACGCACCTACTAAAGTTTTACAAGGTATAACACTGGAAGAAGCACGGAGTAAAATTAAACCAAATGTAAGTCACTTTCGTTTGTTTGGTTGTGAAGCATGTGCTCACATTCCGAATGAAAAACGGAAAGCATTGCAACCTAAAAGTGAAAAGTGTATATTTATTGGATATTCAGAAGATGTAAAAGGTTATAGACTTCTTCAGCCACATTCTCATGATATAAGCATTAGAAGAGATGTTAAATTTGATGAAAATCTCTTAGTCTGCGAGCCTAACTTGGCGGGTGTGCCATCTTTGGCCTACGTGCCTAATTCGGTGATTCTACCTTCTTCTTCTTCTTCCAACTTCCTTGACAGGTTTCCAACTCTAGTTTCTGACGATGATAGTGAGGATGAAAATCCACCTCCAATTGCACCAGCACCAATACTTCCTCGATGGATTCGTTCAACATGTGAAGCAGCTGGTGATCTTGCCGGTGATCCTAGAGATCAACGTTGAACACGTTCTCAGTTTCAGTGAGCCTCTTCTCTTTTGGCTCAAGTTTTCGAGAATCATGATCCATACACTTTTGCAAAAGCATCAGAAAATCTAGATTGGGATGCAGTTATGGATGAAGAATATCGTTCAATTAATGGCGAACGATACTTGGGATCTTGTTCTTCTTCCAAAAGGAAGAAAACTTGTCAGATGTAAATGGGTCTACAGAACTAAGTATGCATTAGATGGAAGTGTTGAAATACTTAAGGAAATGTTAGTTTCCAAAGGTTTTTCCCAAGTTGAAGGGATTGACTACAATGAAACCTTTGCTCCTATCGCAAAAATGAATTCCATCCGCCTTGTTCTTTCCCTTGTAGCCTTACATAACTGGGAAATCCATCAAATGGATGTAAAATCTGCCTTTTTACATGGTGATTTACAGGAGGAAATTTACATGGAACAACCTCCTGGATATGTTTAGGATAACTCTATCCATGTCTGTCTCTTTAAGAAATCCTTATATGGCCTTAAGCAAGCTCCTAGAGCTTGGTATGCAAAAATGGATAGCTTTCTCCTTAACACTAGTTTTTCTAGATGTCATTCTGACCCCAATGTCTATACCAAGAAAGTAGGAAACCATATCATCATACTTGTTCTTTATGTTGATGATCTTATCCTTACTGGTAGTGACCCTAAACTTATAACCCATGTGAAATCCAGTCTTAAGCAAAATTTTGAAATGTCAGACTTAGGACATTTGCATTATTTTCTTGGTCTCCAAGTCTTGCAAACCAAAGAAGGAATCTTTCTTTCCTAATCTAAGTATATGCTTGTGACCTTCTTCATTGCTTCCACATGGAAGGTTGTAAACCAGCCCCTTCTCCCTTCTAGTCTAGAGTCAAACTTTCTGCCACTTGTACTTCCCCTGAAGTAGATGCCACCTTATATCATCAGTTTGTTGTTAGTCTTTTATACTTGACTCATTCCCGTCCTGACCTTTCCTTTTCCATTGGTCATGTTACCCATTATATGCAAACTCCTCATGAAAGTCACTAGAAAGCAGCAAAAAGAATACTTCAATATATTCAAGGTACAATTCAGTTTGGGATTCATTACAGTACAGGGGGAAAACCTTTGTTGGTTGGTTTCACTGATTCAGATTGGGTCGGTGATCCTGATGATCGAAAGTCTACTGCAGGTTATGTTTTCAGTCTAGGATCTGGACCTGTCACTTGGGCTTGTAAGAAACAACAAGCTCTTCCTCTTTCTTTAGCAAAAGCAGAATATTGAGCTGTAGTTAATGCCAGTCAGGAAGCTTTATGGCTTCTACAGATCCTTTCAGAGTTTGGATTCGAGTAGCAGCAACTTACTCCACTTTGGTGCGACAATAAAAGTGCCATCAAGCTTTCCAAAAGTCTAGTTCTACATCAGGGCAGCAAACACATTGAGCTACACATGCACTTCATCAGAAATATTGTTTATGATCGTTTTATTGAAATGCTCTATTTCCCTACAGATGATCAAGTTGCAGACATCTTCACCAAGTCTCTTATAGAAGTGAAGTTTTCTAAACTTCGGTCTATGTTAGGAGTTCAGGAATGTGTCCTTAAGGGGGGATAGGCTCTAATGCCTCCTTCCTTCTTCTAATAGTGTCACTTTTGTAAGTCCTTCAATCCTATCCCAAGTTGTTCTTAAGGGGGGGATGTTAGGATATTTCGACACTTAGGAGTTAGTTAAGATCAACTTGTGTAATATATCCATTAGGTAAAAGTGTGTTTCTTTAGTATGAATTAGTATGCATTTGTAAATATTCTAATCCGACGGTCACGATATGTTCTAGACATATAGTGATCCGACGGTTCAACTTCTCTTAGATCATACCTACCATTGATCTATGGCTTAACACCTGATTGGTCCATGATCTCTATTTAAAGAGCATGGAGGGTCCTTGGCTAGTTGATCGATTATGAGAAGCTCATGTAAATTTCTTTCTTTTGCATAATAAATTGCTTCAAGTAGTTATTTGGCTGGGGCCATGGAATGTTTCACTCTCGAGGGTTTTAACCACGTGACAAACATCGGTGTGTTGATCTGTGATCCATTGGTGTGAAGTGGTTGCTCAAGGTTTTCGGTCTTTTGGGAGTACCCTATGTACCCAAACGATAATGTTTCATATGTTTTAATATTTGCATCTTGTTTATTGTCATTTCTCTACAATCATGTTTTTCTAACATAAGGTAAGTAAGAAACCTTCTTTTTTTTAGAATACACTAAAACTTTGTTAAATCAAATAGGAGAAAATTTTAGATGTTCAATAAAATGAAGTGGCATACCTTAAATTTATCCTCTACATGTTTAGATGTGACCTACAGTGATACCTTACGAATTTGTCTCTTAAAAAATTATCCCACTCTAAAGTCTTTGTCGGTTAATCTCTCTTACACAAATCTCCTCTCTAAAGTTTGGAAAAAGAATAAAATTAATGATTAGGGATTTATTTTATAAACACACATTTAAGAAAATGAAATTATCGTTCCTTTTTTACGTTGTTTATTTTGGAACATTGATGATAAATATGTGCATTGATATTTTTTTTAAACTTACAATTTTTTGTGTGCTTTACAATAAAGTTCACTAGTGCATTAATGTGAGTCAAAATCATGAGTGCTCTTTACATTGTATATGCATAAAAAAAAGTAAATATTTGACAAAATGCAAATGCAAACCTCAGTAATTTAATTTTTGTGAAGGTTTTCTTTGTGGAGGAAAAAGTGGAGTCTTATAAGCGGTGTGTTTCTTGATAATGTGTGCCAATGCTTATTTTATATATAGTTGCACAGGTGCATCAAAAAACAATACAATCTATCAATACCTTTATAATCGTGTTGGAATTATTCTTGAAGTTATATTGTTATATGCTTCCCAAATTTTATTTTAAGAATTTGTTCACATATTGATGATGTATTTGGAACAAATGAAGGGGAAATTATATTATAATATCAACTGGCCAAATTTTCATATTCCATCCCATTCTATATCATCACAATTTATTCAAGTTCTCCCCAGAAGTTATTATTCATTATCTGTTTCAATTTATGTTATTTATGAATGTGCATTTTAATAATTGTCCATTGAACATTGTAGGATCATGATGCAGAATCAAGCTCGAATGTGCATGATATTCTTCTAGTCCAAAAATCTCGCAAGCTCTTATCACGAGAATGATACCGTAGTATATGTTTGACAAAAATAGATAGATGTGTTACCTTGCTAATTGTAAAATTCCATCTTCTAGAAACCAACCTACTCAATGGTATAGTGAAATGAATTGGAACTCTTTTATAAGAAATGTTTTTAATCCTTCTGGACCTATGCAAAGTTTGATCGACCATAATGGCTTATTGATGACACAAAATTAATAACTTTATAAATTGAGAATAAAAAAATCATAACACACTAGAAAAGTTCCTAAAAGATTTAAACAATCATAAGCACTAGTTTTTTGTTACCAAAAGCTAATCAGTGAAGAGATGCAAATAAGGGTCTTCTGAAGGTCATCTTAGGATGATTAGGGCCCAAGTCCAACCAACGAAGGTTCTATGAAACAATTATGTTAATTTTCACGCAACAATCACCAAGGATGTAAGTACTTGCCTTTGGTGAATACCCAACCAAGGAGCTGAGATGGATATTATATGGTTGCATTAGGTACCACAAGATGTTCCCCTTTTATTCACATATGAGGAACCTAGGAAATCCAACTATGGCTTCGACTTCATGCTCAGTATTCAAGTGGAATGGTCATTGGAAAGGGATTCTGCGAATGGCTAGGGAATGCAGGACAAAATTCCTAGAATCGAAACTATTAGTGAATAGTGGTGTCACCTCAAGGATTTTCAACACCTAAACACACCAAACATGCATAACCCCACTAATCCAAGCAACAAGGGACAACATTCCGACTTGAACTAGCTTTACCTATCGCTTGACACTTGTGTTAGAGGCATTTTATCTACAAGTACTTCACATTGCTAATGGCTTTAACACTATTTATTTGTTCCTAGTCTAATTCTTATGTGTCCTTGGAGAAGTTAACTCTTTAATCCTAGCACCAAGGCCCTAGAACCTAGGCTATTAATGACTTTATAGAAATAAAAACTTTTCCTAGTTCTTTTATGCTTCCACTTATTCAAAAATAAAATCTTTTCAAGAACAATTCCAAAGTATGAAGAAACAAATTCCACTAAAGATATTCAAACACTTACAAATGTTCACACTCTTTCAAAATAAAATAAGACACTTTTAATTTGATGCACCCACTTTTCCAAACAACTCTTTTTCATTTTCAAATCAAATGCAATAATGATCCAAACTTTTCTTTTCAATGAAAAATGAAACTTCAAAACAACATCTATTTAAATGAAAACAACAAAATAAAAGTTGATATGCCTCAAAATTTTGTGAAATTGACTTCTAACACTAGGATCTTTAACTAATTTTGCAAGTAAAGTTCGAAGAGAAACTTACCAAATGAATGATCTTAGACTCAAACAAGCCAAAAAATACTACTAGGAAAACATGGTTCTTGAAGTTGCTCTCTTAAAACAACGGTATCAAGAAGCATAAATGGATTGATCATGCTCTTGGAATTTCACAGTGAAATATTTACCAACTCACAATTGATTAAAAGAAAACGAATCAAAACACCTCAAAAACTTTTCACGCCTTTTTTTAATCAATATCAAGGAAAAACACTCTTAAATATCACCTAGATCACTCTAAATAGGACATTAAAGACCATACAATGCTTAGAGAATCCAATCAACTCAAGTGTTTTAGGAAAAAGAGGGACAAATTTGAAAAAAAATCAAAACCCTCTCTCATTTTCACCTATACATAAGAAGAAGTGAAACATCCATGCATGTCACCACTAAAAGGTGTGAATTCACCCTATCAAATGCACCTGCGTCCACTAGGGCGAATGAATGGTACCTAAGATAGAATAAAATGAGCAAAAACTAAGGAAACTTCAATTTTGGGGGAAATTTAAGTTGTCTAGGATATGTTTGAACCTATCAAAGAATGAAACGCCCAAAATGGAAACAAGAAATCAATCAACATGGGACCTATAGAGGCTATATTTCCCCAACATATTCTTCAGTTCTATTGTTAAGAATTAAATCCTATGACTAGGGAAAGGTCACCAACGTGCTATGTGGAAATAGACCTAAAAGGATTTACCTACATGTTGAAAAGTCTCAAGGACATGCATCCACAATCCTATAAGACTCTACCAAGCAAGCAAAACATAGAAGGGAAAAATGGATAAGAAAGATATGCACCTTTTTCGAAGTTTGATTCTCATTATTCCTTTAGAACCTTCCATGTCTGCTCCTTAATGCCTAATAAAAACTTGCAATCACTAACAAAACAATTTTGGCTATAATGAAAAATTCAAATGACGTAAAATATAAATGAGGCATTAACTACTTAAGCATTTTCAACATGATTCATGAACATTTCTTTCGATTCAATACTACAACGTAGAACACACTTAGTTTGGGGGAGGGAAAGATATCAAATTTCCATATGACATTGGAAAAATACAAATCCATCCCATATTGTTGTTAGACACCTTACCGAAGCCAAAGTTCAAGTATCTCTGCTAAGATAGTCCAACATTCTCATTCTGATCTTCTAAATGTATATAAGGGTGAAGTCACTTAAGAGAAGTAACTTCCACAATCACGGAGATGTGACTAAAAATAGGGGTTACTAACTTGGATGGGAGATGAATTGTGTGACGAAGCTTGATTCCTCAAACATAATCTTTCTACAAAGGGTGTCCCCTCCTTGACCATGTCTGTAACAACCCAAAAATACTATTAAATTAAATATAAATATAAATATAAGAAAACAAAATTAGTATTAAAATAAATAAAAACAAAGATAAAATAAAAAGAAACACTTATCATCATGAATAGGATAGCTATGGCTAATAATAATAAATAATAATTAAATAGAAAGAAACTAGTTATTAAATTAATTAAATACACTAAATTCAAGTTTCAAATAAAAATGAGAAAACAAAAAATATAAAGTAGGAGGATTGGAAGGGAAGAGGATTCATTCATTATTAGTCTTGAAGGAAGATAGGTATAATGATGTCTATGGAGGAAGAGAACCAAGCTCTCTAAGATTTATTAGTTGGGGGCTCAGGGGCTCTCACCGTCTCAACTAAGGGGGAGACATTGAGGGATTGGTTGGGTGGAGAGTCATCCCCTACACATTTTTTTCCTCATCACTTATGGAGTTATAGAGGCACATTCTTTCCATCACTCATCATATTCAAGTACATATTTTATTTGATTATTATTATGATATCTTGTTTTAACGTTTTATCTACAATTTTCTCATAATAATGAAGTTAATCTTTAATAAATTGTATGAAATATTTGCTTTCTTATTGATTATATGCTTAAGACTCATTGCCATTAGGAGACTTACATTTGGCATAGAGCATAGGTTACTAACCCTATAACCTATCAATCTAGTAGATTTATGGTAGATAAAATAAATTTATATTAAATCTATGTTTATGATTTTGACCCAATAGATCCATGTAAAGCTATAGTATATCTATATTTAATTAATATTATTTCCATCCATTTAAGGAGAAGCATCATAAATTTAGATAGTTTAATCGTGAGTTTACCTTCTCTAGATTTTATGAGTTTAAAGAATGATCTCCTAATAAGCAAATCATATGTAATTCTTTTGCCACGTGGGGAGAGTGAAAGGTTATCAATTCAATGGTTTTAATCGGTTGAAACGTCCATTGGTTGTGCCCCACTTCCTTGATGTAGGATTGAAACGATACTCTTCCCAATCATGACTCCACGATAATACGCCAAATTTCTGATGTTAGAACGTCGTGTCAATTTGATGTTAGAACGTCACTTTGTTATTATTGTGTGAAAAAGGTTACCGTTATACCCATGATGCTCAAGAAAAAATGGAATAGATTTCTTATAATATTGTAATAACATTTTGCACCACTAACACTAAAGTTAAGGTTACTATGAATTTTAATTAAATTATTTTTATCTTAATTAATTATTAAATGTTTAGCCTATTTCAAAAGATGAGAAACTAGGTAATAAATTTGTAATGGCTCTTTATATAATTTAAATTAAGAGTTTATATAATTATGTATACATTATTAATAATATTTAGAAGAGGTTTTTTATTTTTATTTTTTGGACATAATCATCTTTCTGTTATTATGAAGGAATCAAGGAAAGCTCATACACATGAGAAATCTCAACAAACTTCCTTATATTTTGTAGGTCGATAGGTCGAGCAAACCGCCAGTCGTACATCAACGAAATTGAACCTAGGTAGATGGAATGAAATCCATTAAATCCCACCAATGGACCACCATATCCTTGATAGAAGAGATGTTTTCATTATAACTATTAGTTGCACTTTTAATTAATAAAATAATAGTGTTATTAACTAAAATATTAATCAAACTAATTATATTATGTATTAATAATGTATATTAACATTATTAACATTAATAACTCAATTATCAATAATAATAGTACAATAATAATACTACTAATATATTAACAGTATTAATATTAACATTATTAACATTAATCACATTAATATGATTAATAATAACATCACTAAAATTAACTACATGAACTAAATTATTAATAATATTAATAACATTACTTATCATCATAACCATTATAATGATTAGTTTCACTTTTCGTTAATAAAATAATGACACTATTAATGTTATTATTAATTATTAAGTTAATATTATTATTAACATTAATGCAGTGAAAATTATGGTTTAAGTTAATAATAATATTAACATTTGACATAAGCTTACCAAGATGTAGTGAAAAATATTCAACACCAATCATCAAAGGTCAACAACATCAACCATAGTTAACAACATCAAAATGCAACCATCAAAAGCGAAGCATGAAAAGACAGCTATTAAAAGTCAACCATCTTTAGCCATGGTCAACAACTGTAACAACCATATTCATCAACATCAAAAGTTGGCCATCTTCAGCCATCTAAGTCAAGCGTCTTCAACCATGGTCAACTATCAAAAGTCAAACATTGTACACTTTAGTCAAGCATCTTCAACCATGGCCAAACGTAGTCACCCAAATTCAACCATAGAGTACCATTGTCAAACAAGCACAAACATGGACATCTATGGACGAAAAACAACCATAGTATACCATGCTCAACCATGGTTCGATGGTCAACAATATATTAGAGTCAACCATATTCAACCAAAGTCACCCATAATCAAACATCAGAATGGATCCATGGTCATTTGACATAAGACTTTATGGACATTAATGCAACAATCATTCAAAAACATATAAATGAAAATAGAAGTTGGCCAATATGAATATCATAATACATCATAATCATTCATGAACATCATAATTAAAGTGAACCTTTAAAAGTCAAACATCAAATGACAACATTAAAATATTAATCATCTTAAGAACATCAAAATATTAGCCATCTTCAACCATAGTTAACAACATCAACATAGTCAACAACATCAAAAATCAATCAATTAAAAGTCAAACAACAAATTCAACCATCTTCAACCATGGTCAACAACATCAAACGTTGAAAACCATAGTCAAGCATATTCAAGCACAGTTGACCATAATTAACCATGATACAACTATAATCAGCCATGATGTACTAAAGTCAACCATGTTGAAACAATAGTCAACCATGGTTTAATATGGTTAAACATAGTCAACCACACACAAGCAATGGCCATCCATGGTTTAAAGTCAAGAATAGTGTACATTGATGCAACCATAATTAACCATGTTTCCCTAAAGTCAAACATGTGAAAACATTGATTAAGCATGGTTTAATATGCTAAAAAATAGTCAATCATCATTTTACACCCTTCTTTAACCATTGTTAAATAATGTAGAACATCATATAATAATAGTCAACCATGGTTCTTCTCCTTATGTCACCCATGGTCTTACATGGTCTTCTATAACTAACCAAGATCAATCATGGTTCACTGAAGTCAATTGGCAAACCAACATTAACCATAGTCAACCATGGTCAACGATGAGATGTCTTCAACCATGCTTGAACATAGTCAATTATGGTTAGCCAAATCCAACCATAATCAATCATGATGTAACCATAAACAATCATGATGCACTAAACTCAACCATATTGAACCATGATGAAATAAAGTCAACCATAGTAAACCATAATCAACCATGGTAATCCATAATCAACCAAAGACAACCACAATCGACCATAGTTAACCATAGTTAACTAATTAGGGTCAATCATGGTTAACCATTGATCCGGATTTATGTGCGAACGAAATGAAAGAACATACACATCATAATAATCAGAGACATTTTGCAAAGATAACAGAGATACAGTAAACACATATTCTATTAAATGGCGGAAATAGAACAGACTGTAATACAATTGCTAGAATGGTGGTAGCTATCTCTGAGAAGAGATGTGGCCGCTACGCTCATTCGTGCTAAGCTTAATACAAAATGAGGCCAAAGGGGCCTATTTATAATAATAATGAGGTGAGAACCCCAAAAGTCCCAAAATGTAACCCTAGAAGATGAACCGTCATAAAGTTTGCGGCCCCAAGGTGGTAAGTTGAACAGTCAACTTCCCGGGGTCATAACTTTTGCATACGATCTCCGATTTAGGCATTTGATAGCTCGTTGGAAAGTTCTATATAATCTTTATAACTTTTGGTCGGCCAAATGCATGCCGATGGCAACCATTTGGCCCCGAATCTCCAAAAAACGTCGTTTAAGGCCTCAAAACGGCCCCAGAAGTTTAGGACTCGAAAAACTGCCGAAAAATAACTAGGAAACTGCCACAATGGACAATTGTTTTGAGCCAGTGGAATAGGTGGGTGACCACCGATCTCCATCTAGATCAATCCTCCCTCCTTAGGAAGCAATGGTCTCCATTGCGTCGAATCCCGTATCATATCTCGAACTGTGTGTTGAGTTGATCTCCTGGTGCGACATTTGTTGAAGTGAAGACGCTGCTTTTCTTTGGCACCCCGAGAGGGTTGTAATTGTTGTCTGGATGGTTTGTTTCTGGATGAGCACCTTGAATGCGTGGCTTTGCATTGTAGAGGTACTCGGATAGATGCGGAAACAATGGCTCTGTCTTCTTCTTGTGTCTGATGAATAGAGACACCCTGTGCAGAGGGTGTGGAGGTCTCTATGATCTTATGTTCTCCTTCAGACGCAATTGTGAAGAGGAATAATTTTCTAATGTGGGAGTTTATCTTCCTACCTTGCGAGACTGTAGTAGGTGCAACTGTCTCTGGGATCCGGTAGAGTTGTCCTCCCAAAGTGACAATGACACTGTGAGGCCGTGACTCATATACAGCATGACGCCTCCACATATATGGTTGTCCTAAAAGAACATCACAGACTTCAAGTGGGGCAACATCACACAGTACCTCATCTTGGAAAGGCTTGATGCCATATGATAGGAGGCAATGTTGAGTAATGCGGATACCTCGTCCTTGGCTTAGCCAACCGATTTTGTAAGGTTGCGGGTGTGGTGTTGTTGGAAGCTCCAATATCTTGACGACTTCTGCTGAGATCAGGTTCTTTTGGCTGCCGTTGTCAACAACAAAATGTAGAGGCATCCCCTTCACCCACATCTGCGAGTGGAAGAGGCGCTCCTTTGCCTCTGACTCTTCAGGATTGTCTAGTTGAATATGTGCGGTAGCAACAGTGGCAGTGGGGTTTGCATCAATGATATGCCTCCCATTGTCTACAGCTGTGGCATTGGGTTCGGAATCAGAATCAGAATCTGATTCTGAAGATTTGATCTCGGCCACTAATGATTGCTTTGAGCGGCATTCATCAGTGTTGTGCCAAGGGCTTTTATGAAATTCGCACCACTTACCAGTGTCCTTCTTTGTCTTTCGATCTCCCTTCTTTGCTTGTGGCGGGGACTGGTTGTCGTTTTCTTTTGTGGTGTTCTACAGGCCAGGGTTTCCCTTGCCTTGCTTCTGCGGTGGAGTCGCAGGTCCAGAGTCTCGCTTGTTCTTTTGTCGAAATTTCTCCTTGATTTTGACAGCATACCGATAAGCGGATCCAAGTGAAGAGATGTCGAGGAAGTCCATCTCAGTTCGGATGTACCGATGTAGACCACTGCGATATTTCAGGATTAGGTGCCACTCGGAGTCTTTGATACTCAACTTTATCCGCAGAGTATGAAATTTGTTGGTGTACTCCGACACTGTCTGGTCCCGTTCTTGACGCAGAATGGTCCATTTTGTGTACTGGTCATCATAGTTTCCCACAGGGTAATACTGTTCCTTGACGGCATCTATGAAAGAGGCCCAAGTGGGAATTGTTTCAAACATTTCAGACTCGTCTGATAAGTTTTTCTCACAATAAGTACCCCACCAATTCTGGACATGGGGGGCTGCCTTAAGGAGCGCAAAGGCGATCTTTTCTCTGTCGGAAAAATTGTGAACAGAGAAATACCCTTCTAGAACATTCAACCAATTATCGAGGACATCTGCATCAATATTTCCTTCAAATAAAGGAATATCAAAGTTAACTTGTACCTTGAAGGGAGTTGCATCCCCGAACCGGCTGCTTGTTGAAGATGCACTGGCCGCGGCCGACATTCGCCGAAGGATTTGGGCGAAACTATCCATCATCTCGTTCCTCTGTCGCTCGAGGGCTTCCTCAAGCAGGGACTTGATAGGATCTCCTGCTCCATCGTCTCTCTTTTCTTTCGCCATGGGAGGTCGTTTGGGACGGCGAGAATGATCAAGTGAAACTAGTTCGAGACCAAATTCTCTGTACTCGGACCTCGTCGGGGACATGCAGCGAGAAACAATCAAAGAGCAAATTGCTCTGATACCACTGATCCGGATTTATGTGCGAACGAAATGAAAGAACATACACATCATAATAATCAGAGACATTTTGCAAAGATAACAGAGATACAGTAAACACATATTCTATTAAATGGCGGAAATAGAACATACTGTAATACAATTGCTAGAATGGTGGTAGCTATCTCTGAGAAGAGATGTGGCCGCTACGCTCATTTGTGCTAAGCTTAATACAAAATGAGGCCAAAGGGGCCTATTTATAATAATAATGAGGTGAGAACCCCAAAAGTCCCAAAACGTAACCCTAGAAGATGAACCGTCATAAAGTTTGCGGCCCCAAGGTGGTAAGTTGAATAGTCAACTTCCCGGGGTCATAACTTTTGCATACGATCTCCGATTTAGGCGTTCGATAGCTCGTTGGAAAGGTCTATCTAAGCTTTATAACTTTTGGTCAACCAAATGCATGTTGATGGCAACCATTTGGCCCTGAATCTCCAAAAAATGTCGTTTAAGGCCTCAAAACGGCCCCAAAAGTTTAGGACTCAAAAAACTACCGAAAAATAACTAGGAAACTGCCACAATGGACAATTGTTTTGAGCCAGTGGAATAGGTGGGTGACCATCAATCTCCATCTGGATCAACCATGAACCATGAGCATCCAAATTCAACCATAGTTAAGCGTGCTCAACCATGGTCAACCATCATCATTCGCAAGCATCCAAAGTCAATCATTGTCAATCTAAGTAATCCATGGTCAACCATAGTCAAGCATCATCAAATATGGTTAACTATAATCAAACATGTTCAACCAAAGTTAATTATTGTCAACTAAATTCAACCATGGTCAGCTATAATCAACCATTCAACCATTGTTAACCATGGCTAACAATACTCACCCATGGTCAACCATCGTTTACCATGAACATCTAAAGACAACCATAGTCAACCAAGATGAATGATAGTCAACCATGGTCAATCAAGGACAATAATGGCCAAGCAAGGTCAACCAAAGCTAACTATAGTCAACCATGGTAAACCATCATCAATAATAAACAACCTAACTCAAACATCATTAATCAAAGCCAAGCATGGTCAACCAAACTCAAGTATGGTCAACCAAAGTTTAACATGGTTAACCATGGTGAACCAAAGTCAACCATGGTATTTTGTTGGTAAACTATAGTCAACCATGGTTAATCATTGGTAAACTATAGTCAACCATGGTCAACCATGTTTAATCTTTCACAAACATGGTAAACCATAGTTAATAATAGCTAACCATGGTCAACCAAAGTCTAGTATGATCAACCATAATCAACCATGGTCAACCAAAGTCAACCATGATTTATCATTAGTAAACTATAATCAACCATGGTCAAGCAAAGTCAACCATGGTTTTTCATGGGTAAACTATAGTCAACCATGTCCAATCATTCACATCCTTGGTCAACCATAGTCAATTATGTTTAACCATTGTTTTCCAGTAACATCAACCATGGTCAATCAAGGTTAACCATAATTAACCATGATCAACCAAGGTCAACCATAGTTAACCATGGTCAACTAAAGCAAACTATGGTCAGCCAAAGTTAACCAATGTCAACCATGATCAACCAAAATCAATCACAGTCAAGCATGGTCAACCATAGTCAACCATGAACATTGGTCAACTGTGAATATTTAAACTCAACCTTGGTTAACTAAATTCAAGCATGGTTAACTAAAGTAAATCATGATCAACCAAAGCCAACCATGCTTAACCAAAGTCAACCATTTAAAAAAATTCAACCATGGTCATCCATAGTCAAGCATGGTTAACCATTGTCAAGCATGGTTAACCATGGTCAACCATAGTCTATCATGGCCAACCGTAATCAACCACAGTCAACCATAGTTAACTGCAGTCAACCGTTTTTGGTCAACTATGCTTAACCATAGTTAACTGCGGTCAACCATTAGTGGTCAAGCATGCTTAATCATAGTTAGCCATAAATAACCATCTTTAACCATAAACATCCAAAGTAAATCATCTTTAACAATGAATATCCAAATTCAACCATGGCAACCATCATCAACCATGAACATCCAAATTCAACCATGGCCAACCATAATCATGCATGGTAAACCAAAGTTGACCATAGTCGAGCATGGTTAATCATGGTTGACTACAGTCAAACATGGTTTACTAAAGTTAAACATGGTCAATCATATTTAACTATAGTCAACGATGGTCAACTATAGTCAACTATGGGCAGCCATGTTCATCCATATTCAACCATGGCCAACCATAGTCAAACATAGTTAACCATGAACATCCTAAGTCAACCATGGTCAATTAAAAGTGAACCATAGTCAAGCATGACTAACAATAATTAACCATGGTCAACCAAAGTCAACCAAGGTCAACCAATTTCAACTATAGTCAACCTTGGTCAACCATAACCAAGAATGGTTAACCATTATCAACAATGAACATCCAAACTCAAGCATCGTCAACCATGGTCAACCAAAGTCAAGCATGGTTAACCAAACTCAAGCATGGCCAACCATGGTCAACCAAATCCTAGCATGGTCAACTATAGTAAAATATTGTTATCCATGGTTAACTAAAGTAAGCCATGGTCAACCAAAGTCAATCATTGTAAAAAATGTCAACTGGAGTCAACCATGTTTAACCATAGTTAATCATAGTCAAGCATGGTCAACCATAGTCAACCATAATCGACCTTCGTCAACCATAAACATCTAAAGTTAACCATGGTCAACCATAGTCAAGTGTGGTTGATCATGGTCAACCATAGTTAACCATGTTTAACTGTGAACATCCAAACTAAACCATGTCCAACCATAGTCATACATGGTCAACTAAAGTCACACACGATCAACTATAGTTAAGCTTCATTAACCATGGTTGACTATAGTCAAACATGATGAACAATAGTCAACCATGACCAACCAAAGTTGACCACGATTTATTGTTGGTAAACTATAGTCAACCATGGTTAACCATGTTCTATCATTCACAACCATGGTTAACCACATTCAATCGTTCACAACCATTTTTTACCATGAACGTTGAACATCAACCATGGTCAATCATAGTCAACCATGGTCAACCAAAGAAAACTATAGTCAACCATGGTCAACAAAATAAAACTATAGTTAACCATGTTCAACCATAATCAACCATGGTCAACCATCATGGACCATGAACATCCAATGTTAAGCATGTCTGGCATGAACAACCATTGTCAAGCATTGTTAACCATGGTTAACTATAGTTAAATATGGTTAACCAAAGTCAACCATGTTTAATGATGGTTAATGATAGTCAACCATGTTCAACAATGGTTAACTATTGTCAACCATGGTCATCCATATTCAACCATGGCAAAATGAAGTCAACCATTGTCAACTAAAGTCAACCATGGTTAACCATAGTCAAGCATGGTCAACCATATTCAACTATAGTCAACAATGGTTGTTCATAGTCAACCATTGTTAAACATCCAAAGTTAACCATGGTCAATTATAGTCAACTAATTAGGGTCGATCGTGCTCAACCATGGTTAACCATGAACAATTATCGTCAACCATGGTCAAACATAGTCAGCTATAGTTAACCATGGGCAACCATCATCAACCACGAACATCCAAAGTCAACCATGCTCAACCAAAATCAACCATGGTCACCATAGTCGAGCATGGTCAACCATGGTTGCATATGGTCAAACATGGTCAACAAAAGTCTGTAATGGTTAACGAAGGTTAACCATGGTTAACTATAGTTGGCGTGGTCAACCATGGTATATCGTAGTCAACCATGGCCAACCATTGTTAATCATGAATAGCCAAAGTCATCCATGTTCAATCGTAATAAATCATGGTCTAGCATAATCAAGCATAGTCAAGCATGGTCAACAAAAGTAAACAATTCTCGTCCAAGATCAACCATGGTCAACCAAATTCAACCATGATCAATCATAGTCAACCATGGTTAACCATCATCAACCATGAACATCCAAGGGAAACCATGCTTAACCATAGTCAACTGCATTAAATCATAGTAAAATATGGTCTGCTAAAGTCAACCAAATTTGGACATCAAGTTGGTCATGAATTAGCCTACCCATATTAATTAATTAACATGGTTGATATATGCCCATCGATGGCCTTATTATTATTGTTTGAATTATTTTATTATTTGTTTATTTATATATATTAATTATTATTTATGTATGTTTATTGTATTAATCATTTTTATTTTTCAATTAGAAATTATTTTATTCATTTTTATAATAACAATCATTTATATTATTTATTTGTATTTGTATTTTTTTAATTTTAATTATTATTATTTATTTATATGTATTAATTATTATTTGTGTATATTTATTGTATTCCTCATTTTTAACTTTCATTTAAAAAGTATTTTATTCTTTCTTATAATAATAATAATTTATACTATTTCTTTGTATTTATAATTATTTTTATATATATGTATTAAATATTTTATTTTTATAATAATGATGATTCATTAATCTTTCTCCAGAGGTCAAACTTTAACTAGCAAATCATACTAATAATTAATTATATAACTTATATACTAGAATCTAAATATATCAACCACTTTTAAATTTGTAAATCGTGGTTGATAAAAACCATATTATTAATTATTAATATAACTTAATAATATTGATATTAGAATGTAGATCTAAAAATATATTAACCTAAATTCAACTTTCTTAGAATGTGGGAGTAAAAAAGTTTATTGCTCAAATCCGTCATTGAGAAAAAAGTGGCTGGCAGGGTTGATCTTGCATTCAATCTATTTGATATTTTGCAAAAGCATAAAAAAAGGGCTAGATTTGAAGGCATACGGGAAAGGTTTTTTAAACAACTTCTGTGAGACGAGCCCAAACCATCATTAATAAATAAATAAGGGACCTTTGAATCAAATAAGAATGGTAATGCCCACAATTGTATAAAAAATGTTGAATAACTTCAGGATTTCATTGTAAATAATATTTCAGTTATTAGTTGGTAAATTTTCGTTGATAATTTCGTTATCTAATTAAAGATAACCGTTTTGATTTCCTTTATATGTAATACTCTTCTACGAAATAATACATTGATTGCTTAGGTTCTTCATGCCCTGTGTCAGTGGTATCAAAGCAATGAAACAAAGCATTGGTGAGAGAGAAGGAGCCCATGAAGGAGGAGCCCGAAAAGGAGCTATCACCAAGAAATGAGAGTTGCTTAGTAATGATTGTGGAAGAAAGACTGGACATAAAGGGGACACTGCACGTAAATTGTTTCGATAATTGTTTTGAAGAATTATTTTCCTAGTTTTTTTAAAAAGGAAGAGAGCCACCATTTATATTTGCGTGTAATGGTTTCTTTAAATTAATTATCAAATATTTGGGGAGTTCTTTTTAGAAAATAAAAGTTTTTTAAAAAACCATTTGTATTTGAGTGCAAGGTTTTTTTTAAATTGAATAATTAAACATTTCGGGAAATCTTTTTAGAAGATAAAAAAGATTTTAAAGAACATCGGGTGAGAGGAAAAAAATATATCAGATTGTAATTTGTACACAAAAATTTCATTAGAGAGAATTTGAGGTCAAAAATGGGCCTCCTAAGAGATGTACTACAAAAATATAAGATATATTAAAATATTATGAGTTAGGGGTTTTATGGGGCAGGTATATATGACAACTCACCTCCTACACTACTTTTTATGCACAATATAAATAACCATGGTTGAGTTACTTTTCTAAATTGACTAAAAATAAAATTAATAAAATAACTCTACAATGATGTGACTAAGATTCATTGTAAATTCTCAAAATTTTATTGTCCTTTAGCATTTATTTGTCTTGAACTTGTAAATAAAATTAAACAAAAATAAATTTAATTTATATGCATAAACATATTTTTTTTCATATAAATATCATTCATGTATTTAATTTATTTTAAAAGTACAAGATTATATATATATATATTAGTTTGACATTATGATATTAAATACAATTGAGTGAATATATAATTTAAAATTAAAAAACATGAAAATGACAATAATATTATTTTATGAGAAAGTGAATTGTGAGTACTTTACTTGAAAATAACAATAATATTATTTTATGAGAAAGTGTGAAATGACTTTTATTGTGAGTACTTCACTTTATGACTTAAAAGTACTTGTACCACTACCTTGGTTAACTATGGGTTTTCATCCACCATATAAAATGTGACAAATAAGCATTCTTAACTCATGCAATGCCACCTCAACCATGGGGGATGATGTCATCTACTAGAATGTAATTGGTTTATTTTTATAGTACATTTTGGTCCTTTTGAGGCCCATTTTTGACCTCAAATTCTCTCTAATGTACTACACTGTAAATATAAATGAATTATTTAATTTCAATTGTTGGAGTAATTTTGTCTGGAAAATAAAATTGTCACGAATGGTTTCGTAAAGTTTAAAATATCCTTATTTTTAATGACATGTGGGATGGAATTTGTGAAAATGAGAATTTTGAAGATAAGAAAGATGGAGATGCAATGGATGAAGTGGATAAAAGTGCACCAATACCACCTACTAATACCAAAGAGTTAACATTATGGAAAAACAAGGACAAGAATGATTATGCCTTGATCATTGCCCCTATAAGTGAAGAAGTAAGTAGACATTTAGTTTCTAGCAAAATTGCTTGGGAAGCATTAAAGAAACTAAAAGATTTGTATGATTCACATTCTGAGCTTGAAATCATACAATTGTTGATGAAGTTATTTAACTTAAAATTAAGATAACGATCCAATGAAACTTGCTTCTGAAATTAAAGCTATTTTCCATGATATTGATGCAACTGGTGTAAAAGTTCACATCCAACTCACTGCATTTATTAAAGATCTATATCCTACCTATACTCACTACTTAGAATCACTTTAAGCTAGTGGCCAAATGAAAGCTATGACCTTTGAAACACTTGTTGAGAAAATTGCAGAAAGAGAGAAAGCATTTGGGAAGGAGTATAAACCCAATGAAGAAACTTTGTGTCTTGCACAGAAAGCACACAAATCAAAATGAGATTTTGCAAAGGATGAAAATAGAAGTAGAGGTTGAGGTAGAGGACAAAGAGGACAATACAGAGGAAGAAGGGGGAGATTTAATCAAGGAGAGAAACAATATTATAGATGTGGAAAAACTGGTCATACTGCCAGTTATTGTAGAATTTCTTGGGAGAAAATTGTCAACAAGAAAGAGCAAGTACAAGATAAAGGAAACGATAAAGGTAACCTGCATGAATCTGCACATTATGTTGTTGCACATTGTAATCTTGGAATTGAAGAAGCTTTTAGTACTTCATATTCTTGGAATGACATTTGGTTATTAGATACTGGAGCCACATGCCATATGACATTTAGAAAAGACTTCTTTGATACATTTAGTGATCAAATTGATGGGGTAATACATTCGACAGATAAGTCTCGGTTAAAACCTTTAGGAATTGGATCTGTTAGACTTAAATTATCAGGACTTGCTGATTAGATACTTACTTATGTTCTTTATGTTCTATAATTGAAGAGAAACATAATGTCTCTTGTGCAAATTAGACAACAAGATCACTCAATACATATGTGTGATGATATCATTGAGATTAGAAGAACTTACAGTAATGTGATTGTAATGAATGGAGTGGAAGATAACAAACTTTTAAAGTTGAATGGTACCTCATCCAATTCATAGAATTCTGCAAATTTGGCTCAACATAATAGAAATTTATCTTCCAGCTTATTATGGCATGCTAGATTTTGTCATATTAATTATGATAGTCTTAGAATTATGAAATAGAAAGAAGTTCAAGGGATTCCTACTATTCCAAGAAAGCTTTCCCAATGTGATGCTTGTATTTTAGTAAAGCATAGTAAACAACCTTTTCATGATTCTATGTTTCGAGCTTCAAGAAAACTTAGTCTTATTCACTCAAATTTATGCTGGGCCGTGCATGTTCCATCAGCAAATGGTAAAAAACATATAATGACTTTCAATGATGAATTTACAAGGATGTGATGGGTTTATTTATTAAAAGAAAAATCTCATTCTTTTGATACATTCAGAAATTTTCATTTGTGAATTACCTATGAAGCTCAACTCAATATTGGAACCCTTCGAACTGATAATGGTGGTGAATATACATCTCAATAATTTGAAAAATATTTGCAGGGGAATGGTATTAAACATCAAACCAGTGTTCCTTATAACCCACAACAAAATGGTGTGGCAGAACGTATGAATAGGACATTGTTGAATATGGTAAGATCAATGATGTTTTTTAAGAATGTTTAGTTAATGTTTTGGGGAGAAGAAGTTCTTTGTGCTATCTACATTAAGAATTGATGTCTTTCTGTTATACTACAAAATAAAACACTTTATGAAATGTGGCATGGCCATCTTCCAACTGTCATGTATTTTAGAATTTTTTAGTTCCACATGTTATTCTTTTATTCTTGGGCAACAAAGACATAAATTGGGAGCAAGAAGTCGAAAGTGTATTTTTTGGGGATATTCTAATACTTCTAAAGCTTATAAATTGTATGATGAAGATAACATGAAGTTTATTATTTCTAGAGATGTTATATTTCTTGAATTTGAGAAAGGTGCACTCACTATTGATAAACAACTTGCTCAACTTGATAGAATTCATTCTAGAAAAATCTATAATGAAATGGATAGAACTTCCAAATCTTGAAGGGGGGATTCTTGTTCTAAGTCAATTTTTGGAATTTCCTTCTATAGAAACAGGTTCTTCTAATGAACAGGTTGATGAAACAGAGGGTGAGATAGTTGATGATATTGTCAATGGAATGGATAAATTAAGTCTAATAGATAATGAAAAACTTTCTCTTGAAGAAGAAACAGAGCAAACACCATAGCAACAAGTTTGTAGATCGATACAGACTAAGATTTTTCCAAAAAGGTATGATGATTTTGTCACTTTAGATTGTGAATTAAAATTTCATTCTTTTGATGAACCTGCATATTTTCAAGAAGCAGTAACTAGTGATGTATGGAAAAGTGCAATGCAAAGAGAGTACGATGTTCTCATAAAAAATGGAACTTGGATGTTGGTGGACCATCCAATTGAAACCAAACCTATTGGATGTAAGTGGATATATAAGAATAAGTATAAAGTATATGGCTCACTCGACAAACATGGAGTGAGACATGTAGAAAAAGGGTATGCACAGAAAGAAGGTGTTGAATACACTGAAAATTTTGGTCCTACAACTAAATGGGGCACTATTTGAACTTTGTTTTCATTAGCAACACAAAAAGGATGGAAAATACATCATATAGATGTTAAAATTGCCTTCTTGAATGGAGACTTGAAATAAGATGTTTATATCGACCAACTTGAAGGCTTTTCTATCAAAGGTTAAGAACAAAAGGTATGCAAATTGGTCAAATCTTTATATGGTTTGAAGCAAGCACCCCAAGCATGGTATGAAAAGTTAATTGAACATCTTCTCAAATTGAATTATAAGCATTTCAATCTAGATGATGCAACTTAATTTGTCAAGAAAGTTGGAAGATTGGTTGCATATCTAGTTGTCTATGTGGATGATTTGCTTATCACAGGAAATAATGATGATTCTATAGCCTCTATTAAAAGAAAGTTGAAAAAGGTTTTTGATATTACAGATTTGGTATTCTTACATTATTATTTAGGAATTGAAGTAGATCAAGAACCAAAGAACATTTTTATTTCTCAGAAAAAAAATATATTGGAGAATTATTAAACAAATTTGGTATGCATGATTGTAATCATGTTTCTACACCAATGGAGTAGAATCTAAAGCTTACTTCAAATGAAGGTAGCACATTTGAAGATCCAACATTTGAATCTTGTGGGAAGTTTAATTTATCTTACTACTACTCATCCTGACATAACTTTTGTTGTAGGAATACTTTCCAGGTTTATGCATCATCCCTGTGAAGGTAATTGGAATGCAAGAAAGTGAGTGCTCAAATATTTAAAAGGCACTCAATCTTATGGCATCAAATATTCTAAAGTTTTAGAATTCCATCTCACTGGTTATTCAAATTCTGATTTTGACGGAGATAAAGAGAATCGGGTCTCTACTTCAGGTTATTTGATGAACCTTGGATCAGCATCTATCACATGGAGATCACGAAAGCAGTCGGTTCCTGCTGATCTACAACTGAATCTGAATATGTTGCAACAGCTCAAGCCACAAAAGAAATCAGTTGGCTTCATAAAATACTTGAATACTTGCAGGAGAAAGAAATGACTTCAACGCCTCTCTTTGTTGATAAATCTTCTGCAATTCAATTGGCCAAGAATCCAAAATTCCATGATCGAACCAAACATATCAACACCAAATATCACTTGATTCAACATCATGTTGAGGCCAAAACCATTCATCTGACACATTGTTCTACTTCGGAGCAAACTGCAGATATCTTTGCTAAAGCATTGGGCCATGAAAAGTGTGAAAAAAGTAGAATGCAACTTGGCATGTCAAATGTCCCTTCAAATTAAAGGGGGAACATTGAATAATCCTTTGGGATTTCATAGTAAATAATATTTCAGTTATTAATTAGTAAATTCTCGTTAATAATCTCGTTATCTAACTGAAGATAATGGTTTTGATTTCCTTTATATGTAATACTCTTCTACAAAGTAATACATTGATTATTGAGGTTCTTCACGTTCTAGATCTTATATGTATCCAGAAGATTTTATTTTACCTAATCCCTAATTTATGAGAGCACATGAGGCACAATATCTAATTTCACAACTGGTTTGATTTGCAAATATATATCCATTACTCTTTGCTCTTTTCTCTTTAAGGAAAAATTTCCAAAACAAAAGCTAAGCATATGATCACTTTTGCTTTAGGCATCATGTGTGTAAGAATCTCTCATTACCACAGGTTTTACTATGGTAATGAATAAAAGCATAATAACATAGTTCAAGTATTAATATAAATATAAATATGATTGGATATGGAAAAAATATATAACAAAAAAATCCAATACAAAT
>LPNX010203184.1:609905-677692 GCA_001517045.1 Pseudotsuga menziesii | reverse complement strand
CATTTTTAATGAAATATTAAATATCAACCATTTAATTTTAAATTGATTTTTTTTTAATTTGAATTTTTATAACTAAACTTACTCTTTAAAAAACAAAAATATATTGCACTTGGGGTGAAAGAGAAAACTCTTAGTTATTAATAATTAATAATTATTTTAAGAAGAAAGTAAATAAATAAGTATTTACCACTACTTACATTTCGAATTAATTAATGAATGTTTAAATTCAATTTATAGTGTTTGAATAATTAAAATTTGTTTTTTTTAAATCAGATTTCAAAATTAGCCCTTACACCTAGATTGAATATTCAACGAATTCCTACGACAATGGCTACCATTCCCCCTCACCAAAATAAGAATGGATTAAACTTAGATATGTAATGTTGTGTCTCAGATCTACACTATTATAGCATGTATGAAGGAGATATTCCCTCAGTATAGCATCCAAAGCTGGTCTTCCTAACAACTTTCACCTATATTGCGACGAGATTTATTGAGATAGACTTTTACTATGACAAAATTCACTCTGAAAGGACTCAACTTTCACATTTTGGTCCACACACCTTTTATGGACCTTTAACCCGACGCACTTCTACCTCAACAAACACCCACTTGACTTCGACAGGCTTTTATCGCAACGGGATTTATCTACGACTAACTTTGGTTGCCACCAACTCCCACTTCAACGGGACCACTTTAAGTGGAACTTTATGATTTTTTAGTCTATTGACTTATAATATGAAAATGCTTCATGCAATGATCATTAAGCTAGTTGTTAATGGTTTTGCATACTTTCTAGATGCTTTGAATCATAAAACTATAATGTATAATAAATATAACCTATTTAAATATTTATAAATCTATTTAATTATGGTATAGAAAAAAGAAATCAAATACGGAGAAGTTACAAATTTTTTTTTTATAATTATTTTTACTTTCTTTGTAAATTTGATCAATCAATTGGAATTCAAAAACTATGGATTTAGTTAAAATTAACTTTATTTGATTTGACTCTACCTTGTTTCTATAGTTTCCATTTTATAACAACTATTCTCAAATTCAAGAACATTTACAACCTCATTAATCTTGATATATTATTCTCCAACCACTACAATATATAAATACAAGGATAAAGTTGATATTTATATAATATGGGTCATGGGATGATGAAAATTTGACTTTACCTTGCAACAACTTTTTGCAAAGTCAAGAACATTTACCACCTCATTAATCTTGTTATATTATTCTCCAAGCACTACGATATATCAATACAAGAGCCAGGAGGTGGCAACATCACTGCAATTAGTCATAGTTATTGATATTGCTACAAAATATAGGCTATTGATTTTTAAACGTGACCCAAAACAATTATTTTGGCATATGGCCTTTTAAAAATATGATTCATCCTTATTACTTCCGAAGCTAGAAAAAAATAAAGACACTTAATATCGGGTTGATTTAATATTAATTCATGGCATTCCACTTGATATTTTATTCCCATACAAGAGAAATGGCCTTACATGATATATATTTAACAACACAAATAAAAAATAACTAAGACATAACATCAAAAGCCTTAAAAGAGTGAGGCAAAATATTATCACATCAAACTCAGCATAAATATATTTAAACTATATGTACTCGAGACGGAACCGATATTCAAATAAAAAAAGAGTTAATAAAGAAAAAAAACTAGCTAGATATACTTCATCCATTTTTCTTCCAAAGGTTGAGAAGCATACGAAGTGATAATTAATTATGATTCTTAACCAAATATTTTAACCCACAAAAAACAAAATCAACAGAGAAATTCATTACAAGCTAATCAAGCACAAAAAGGAGAACTTAAAAATACAAAACCTTTGATCAAATTCCTACTGAATTCATTTTCCAATTTAAATTATCAGAGGAGAGATTTTATAGTCCAAAAAGGTCTCAAAGGGCATTAAAATGTAAACATAAACATAGAGGTAGAGAGACACTTCATGGCCTTCGTGGCAAGTTAGAGAGCAGGCTGTGCATACGCCAACATTGCATGTGGGAATGCATGTGAGGCATGAGAAAATGACCTATTTGTTCATATACCCCTTAGAGTACATACATTCCTTTCCTTCATCTCCTCCCAAAACCAAATCCGCTTCTTGCATAGGCACACATCATACAACAAACCTACTTCATTAAACCCTAGTTCCTAAATGGGTTGTTGCACCAAGCTTCACAAATTGAATCTATGTAAAGAAGTTTACCGATTCTTGGGTGTCCACGCTCTCTATGTACTCATCAATGGTTACTATGGCTCATTTTCATCCTCAAAAAATATCCCCCATTTTTTTTAATAATCTTTAACTGCCCTTCAACAAAATGAGTGCCTCTGAATATTGCGGATGGGAGAGAAAAAGTACTTAACAGAAAATACCAAAACATATGAAGAATCAGGCATTAAAGCACCAAATTGAATGAGACTTCTACATACAATATTTTGCAAACTTCATAGTGATTCTCCAATCAAACGAAATTTGGTTTCCGCAAACATGGTGTTCCCTTAGTATTTTGGATTTCGCTCCTGAAGGGATTCCTGGTTGTGTAATTTATCCTACTCGTTGTGTACCTATAGAACCCTCTTCTACATAAGCCAGTGCAACCTTAGAGAGCTCTTCTAGTGTAGGTGCATCAACACTTATAGTGAATATACATCTCAGCCATCCACTACGGACACAACTAACCCAAACTAAAACCCAAATGCAACCTAGGGTCAGAATAAACCTCAGGTCAATACCTCAGTTCTTCCATATATGGCAGGTCTAAATATCTCATATTTAGCAAAGCTCATTAATGATCTCATTCATCATGATCTTGCTTGGCCTGCCATGCCCACCAAGTTGCCTTCGGATATCCCTAAATTTGCAGGATGGCCGGTGAGTATCCATCGAATTTTTTGTCAGAGTTGAGAGGAATTGTACATCGAAATAAGCACAGCAAGACAAAAGTAAAAAGGCAATTTGATAATAAGAAGGTTACTATTATAAACATTAACATTAGACAATTTGATCAAAATCATATCATAAAAATATGTAAATAACTATGCACGAAAATCAAAACTTGAACCAGCCTTTATAATATCAAATGCTTCCATTATACTCATCATAAATTTCAACAATGAATGCCCAAGGAATTTCGTTGGAAAATTAAATAACCACTTAAAATTCTTCTCTTACCTTTAGAGATTTGACGTCCTGCAATAAAAAATGTTTACAAATTATTTGATTCTCAGTCTAAGTTGCCTCACATATCATATTATTAAATGCCATCACTGCTTCTGTGATCTGAATCATTGTCGACAGATTTACTTTTTGGGAGGGTGCATTTTTTAACTAGTAGGATCATGGAAACCTGGAATATTAATTGTCATCCCTAATCAGTGCTATCAATGCTATTTGAATTATGGATGACAGATTTATGATAAAGAAGGTACTGTTTACAAGGAGCCAAAAAAAAAATGAAGATAATTAGCTATATAATTTTTAAGCATCTTAGAAAACATCTTCAATTTTCAATTCAATTATGGAGAAACTGGATATGAGAAATGGCATTAGTGCATGCCAATGTAAAAGTAGCATGTATTGCAAAATTATGCATTTGTGTAACTGCATTGAGATGTTGTGCACAAAGCTCTCGTAAGAAATCATTGCAATTGCTAGGAAATACTGTTCAAGTAATGGCATCTCCAGTGTACAATCAATCACTCCATTTTTTGTTTCCAGCAGCCACGGATTATGAGGATCATTCCACCGTAACCAATATATCCATAATCAAGATTCATTTCAAGGATCATGGCGTGTAAGAGCTACTCTTTCTTTCTTATTTTTATCATTAACTGTATTTATGTACTTCTTAGTGTATATTTTTCCATATATATGTTTTATGGCAGGCATACCTACAATATTTAGGACAACAATTTGAAGTAGATATAATACACTCAATCATTAAAATAATAACCAGGATCTAATATTATCTATAATAATAACTAACACAAAGTAGGAAAAGACAATCTATCTATCTACTAATATCCATAATAGCATCCAAGGATCATGAGGAGCATTCCACCGAAACGAATATATCCATAACCAATATTCATTTAGGGATCATGGTGTGTAGGAGCCACTCTTTCTTCATTCTTCTGATTATTAACTGTATCCACGCCCTTCTTGCTGTAATCCCTGTAGCAGGCATACCGACAAATGTTTGGGCAGCAATCAGTTCGAGGAGACACGGGACTCCATCTCGACAGGGCACTGATGCC
Source organism: Pseudotsuga menziesii (assembly GCA_001517045.1). Lineage (NCBI taxonomy): Eukaryota > Viridiplantae > Streptophyta > Pinopsida > Pinales > Pinaceae > Pseudotsuga > Pseudotsuga menziesii. The sequence goes on along the minus strand of LPNX010203184.1, from coordinate 673,392 downwards.
AATCCATTAATAATATCCCACAATAATGAAACACTAACTTCAGTGAAATGAGAGGAAATTTGTTAACCTACCCATGGCCATATATATAGAGCTATGCTCATTAACCTTTTTCTTTGGCAGACAACCTCAAACTCTCAACAAACATTGTGAAGTCAAGTCATTCACGTGTATGTTTAAATTCTCAACTGGCCTCGACCAGGGAAGGGGCTTGCATATTTTACAATACCATGTAATCTGCTTTGAATCATTTCTCCTTGCCCATATTACATGGAAAGTCATTCGCATATTACACGGAAATTCATTCGCATTTTTTCTTATGGGAGTAGATGACTTCAAATTCTCACATCGATGTTATTATCATTTTTTTTTCAAGGAAAGCTAAACTCTAAAGATAAATCCATTACGAATTCCATTATCTCCTTTAATTGTTATCATTAAGGATGACATTATCTTCTTTAATTGTTATGATCATCGTAAGGCTCCCTTGAATCATGAATTTCACCATTTCACAAACTTCTGTGGAGCAAGAAGAGGAAATTTGTTAACCTACCCGTAAATGTTAACAGATGCTCTGCTATTCAATCCCCTTTTCGTCAAAATCTCACCAAACATGAAATGATAAAATTATCAACCCACTTGCATATTTTTCAAAGAAATCCCCATCAATTTTATAGTCTTCAGGTATCAATTGAGAAATAAGGGTGGTATCAATCGAGATATGGGCACACCTCTTGACTACAAATTAGAAGCATGAGAACCAAGTTTTTTCCAACATTTAAAGGCATACATCTGAGGGATATTACCAGATGGATTACTTAATTACTTACTTCGGGTGGCAGACGAGCGCTGAATGCACTTTCAGACAAAAGGTAATTCCCATTAATATTCATTATTTAGTGAAAAAATCACTTGTTCTATATATATTCACATTCAACCAATTCAGTTCAGCATGTTTACAAAACTTACCTATTTAACGTTAAACACCATCAAAGTTACACATCTCTTTCTCTACTGAGCTGTAGATGCAACAAGAAATAGGTCCAATTACCTATAGAATACTTGATGAGATATAAACATAAGAAAGTTCAGATGAACAAACATAACAATGGAATTGTTGTTATCCCCTCGTTACATATCTTATGTATATGTTTATTGTATGATAGTTGTTGATTGAATATAGGTCTGGTTACCAACTGAGCTTTCATTTAATGTCCAGGGAGATATAAAGAAGGCAATGAGAGGTAAATTTAGACTGGAGAGAAGAAGTATAATAACAAACACAATTGAATATAAATAAAATGAAATTCAATTCCCAAACATTTAAATGCAAATTTCTACTCGACAGAAAGGAGGTAATGAGAGGCAAATTCAGTTAAGACATAGAGCAATCTTTAAACCTGTTGATAAAACCTGTTCAAATAGAAAGGATAATTCCTAAAATAGGCAAGTTGAAAAGTACAACAATAGAGGATACTTATGCCGAAATAAAAAGAAGCATAGCAGGTAGTTACACTGACTATTTAGATTTGAAGGAGTCCATTCAAAATGAATAAAAATGAATAATAAGGAGAGTAAAAATATGAGTCTAAAGGTTTTTTTTGTGATATTGGATGTTGCTTTCACAACGAATTTAAACCAAAAGCAGCGGCGTCGTCCTTCTCTGAAAGCGTTGTTTAGAATCTCGACACTCCATTGGAAACAACCGCCATGGTATTGTTCCCATTAACATGATGAGCTGCATGCCAGTTAGCAGTTCAGTTCCTGTCAACATATGCATCACTATATGAATGTTATGAATGTCTGTTTCCATTGATGGAAAATCTATTTGTTGCTACTTTCCCCATATGAAAGATAACCTATAACATCAAACCAACTTTCTTAGCTTCCAAGGGATAGAAACATCTTTAGAATTAAAATAAAGATTAAAGGAAACTGGTGCAGAGAACTTGAATGCATAATAAAACACAAAATGAATGGTTGTAGCAAGCATAAATAACACCTCTGAACATGAACTACCTAGATGCATAGAAATTGGATCATTAACAAATTAAACTATCCTTAAAATGTATTGTATTAGGTATAGTGTTTTTGGTGTTTTTTCGTAAAATATAGTTCTGAACTATAAGATTAACAGAAGACCAAATAGAGACTAAATCCAGTCTGCCTACCCACCATGGACAAGGGAATATACATGCATGCACCATACTTACAGTGCTATAATCTATGTGTTCAAATTACCAATCAGCACAAATGCAAAGCAACTCTAATAAAATAAACATTACAAACTAAAAGTGCTTTGAAGGCTGATTTCCAAGTTATGTAACAAGAAAAAAACTCTGGTACCTATTTTGAGATACCTATTTTTATAAGTTATGTAATGAGAAACTGCGATACCTATTTTGAGATACCTATTTTTATATGAAGGAAACGGTATCAGACCAATTGTATTATCACTGATTATAAATGCAGCCATTGTTACCACACTATATATGACAATTGGTATTATCACAACTAGTTCGGTAGCAGAAACCACCCCAAAGGGCCCATCTACAAGTACTGGAAATGTCTATGAACGAAGTCCTCGGCACTCAGATTTCTTCTTCCTGAAGTTTGATCAATATCTAGTATCTTGTAATGTAGATTCTATCATCTTTTTAAAAAACAAGTAAGCGCTCCCACATACAACCGTAACACTAGAGAACTAGCTAGCTGCTCAAGGAATATAACATCACAAAGAAATTTTATGTACCTCTTGCACCTTTCTTTAGGGCAAAGTGCTTATAGTTTTTCATACCATTCACCGCTACTCTGAACATTTATTTTTCAATACAATAACATCCACCATTCCAGGGAAAAGTGCTTATAGTTTTTGGTAACATCCACCATTCCAGGGCAAAGTGCTTATATTTTTTGGTACCATTCATCATCTGAACATTTATTTTCCAATCCAATAAAATCCACCATTCCAAAAAAAAACGAACCAGAAAACAAGAACAAAAACATAGAAGCTACTCTATAAGGAAAATCAAACTCATGTGAGAGAGATGTACGTTATGCTCCTGTCAGGCATGGAACGATACCTTCATGTACAATTCACCGCCACCTTGAACACTCATTAATCAAAACAAAATTATTTAAAAAAATTTAGTAAAACTAAATCATGGTACACCCAAAAAAGAAAATCCCCAATTCCAAAATAATCCGAAAAGAATGACTAAAAAACGTAGAAGCTATGTAGAACGTTCCAAAATGACAGACATAGCAGAGAAACCAGACTAGAGGAAGTGAAAAAGACACCGACAGAGAATACAATGAGGTAATCTGGAGATAGATGCAACTTCAACTTCAGGGAAGCTTCAACTTCTGTTGCAACTTCAACAACCATCAGTGACTTTCCTATTTCATCAAATCCCATCTCATTCCATGAATGGACAAAACATAAGCTAATGAATCAAATGAAAACATGATTCAAATTTTTACCTTACGGCTTTGAACGCCCCTCCTTCTGATCATTCTATATGCGTATGAATGTTGCTGCTCTCTCTCCCCCATCACACAACAAATGAACAAGCAGGCATACACATACAGACATATACACAAACATTCAGACATACACACAGACATATCTAGGTGATTTTGCATGCGCTTCAAGTTTGAGCAATATCTAGTATCTAGGTGGGATTTTGCATGCGCTTGTATGCATGCATGCACTTCAACTACCAATAGTTTTTCGAATACACAAATCTGTGTGGAGCGAGCAACTCCAAATACAGGTGTGTGTGAGCTAGCAATTGCAAATACAGGTGTGTGAGGTGTTGGTCAGAGTGTCAGAAATTTGGTCAGGTGTCAGAGATTGTTAGAGCTGATATCATCCTCGCCGCCGGGTCTTAGGGCACAGAAACCAAAATCAACGTCATATCCCCAAACCAATAGTAATCTTATAAAATAGACAATAAAAAATAAAAATAATAATTAAATATTTTAAATAATACCAAACCTTAGTCAAAATTTCATTGCATCTAATCAAAACTATTACAAACTTTATAAGATCGAAAAAATTTGCCCATATCTAAATTAATTAATACTCATGAGCGATTCATAATAACATATGCATCACTATATGAATGTTACGAATGTCCGTTTCCATTGATGGAAAATCTATTTGTTGCTACTGTCCCCATATGAAAGATAACCTATAACATCAAACCAACTTTCTTAGCATCCAAGGGCTAGAAACATCTTTAGAATTAAAATAAAATTAAAATAAAGATTAAACGAAACTGGTGCAAAGCACTGGAATGACTAATAAAACACAAAATGAATGGTTGCAGCAAGCATAAAGAACACCTCTGAACATGAACTACTGGATGCATAGAAATTGGATCATTAGCAAATTAAACTATCCTTAAAATGTATTGTCTTATGCATAGTGTTTTTAGTGTTTTTTCATAAAATATAGTTCTGAACAATAAGATTAACAGAAGACCAAATAGAGACTAAATCCACTCTTCCTACCTACCACGGATAAGGGAATATACATGCATGCGCCATACTTACAGTGCTATAATCTATGTGTTCAAATTACCAATAAGCACAAATGCAAAGCAGCTCTAATAAAATAAACATTAAAAACTAAATGTGCTATGAAGGCTGATTTCCAAGTTATGTAACGAGAAAAACAACTGAGATACCTATTTTTATAAGTTATGTAACAAGAAACTGAGATACCTATTTTTATATGAAGGCAACGGTATCATACCAATTGTATTATTACTGATTATAAATGCAGCCATTGTTACCACACTATATATGACAGTCAGTATTATCACAACTATTTCGGCAATAGAAACCACCCCAAAGGGTCCATCTACAAGTGCTGGAAATGTCCATGAACGAAGTCGTCGATACTTAGATTTCTTCTTCCTGAATTTTGATCAATATCTAGTCTCTTGTAATGTGGATGCTATAAGCTTTTTAAAAAACAAGGAAGTGCTCCCACATACAGCCGTAACACTAGAGATCCAGCTAGCTTCTCAAGGCATATAACAGCACAAACAAATTTTATGTACCTCCTGCGCCTTCCTTTAGGTAAAAGTACTTACAGTTTTTCATACCATTCACCGCTACTCTGAACATTTATTTTTCAATACAATAACATCCACCATTCCATGGAAAAGTGCTTATAGTTTTTGGTAACATCCACCATTCCAGGGAAACGTGCTTATAGTTTTTGGTACCATTCATCATCTAAACATTTATTTTCCAATCCAATAAAATCCACCATTTCAAAAAAAAACAAACCAGAAAACAATAACAAAAATGCAGAACCTACTCTATAAGGGAAATCAAACTCGTGTGAGATAGATGTACCTTATGCTCCTTTCAGGCATGGCACGATACCTTCATTTACAATTCACCACCACCTTGAACACTCATTAATCAAAACAAATTTATTTAAACAAATTCAGTAAAACTAAAGCATGGTACACCCAAAAAAGAAAATCCCCAATTCCAAAATAATCCGAAAAGAATGACTAAAAAGCGCAGAAGCTATGTAGAACGTTCCAAAATGATAGACATAGCAGAGAAACCATACCAGAGGAAGTGAAAAGGACACCGGAAGAGAATACAATGAGGTAATCTGGAGATGGATGCAGCTTCAACTTTAGGGCAGCTTCAACTTCTGCTGCAACTTCAACAACCATCGGTGACTTTCCTATTTCATCAAATCCCATCTCATTCCATGAATGGACAAAACATAAGCTAATGAATCAAATGAAAACCTGATTCAAATTTTTACCTTACGGCTTTGAATGCCTCTCCTTCTGATCATTCTATATGCGTATGAATGTTGCTACTCTCTATCCCCCATCACACAACAAATGAACAAGCAGGCATACACATACAAACATATACACAAACATGCAGACATACACACAGACATATCCAAGTGATTTTGCATGCGCTTGAAGTTTGATCAATATCTAGTATCTAGGTGGGATTTTGCATGCGCTTGGATGCATGCATGCACTTCAACTGCCAATACTTTATCGAATACACAAATCTGTGTGGAGCGAGCAACTCCAAATACAGGTGTGTGTGAGCTAGCAATTGCAAATACATGTGTGTGAGGTGTTGGTCAAAGTGTCAGAAGGTTGGTCAGGTGTCTGAGATTGTCAGAGCTGATATCATCCTCGCCCCTAGGTCTTGGGGCACGAAAACCAAAATCAAAGTCATATCCCCAAACCAATAGTAATCTAATAAAATAGACAATAAAAAATAAAAATAATAATTAAATATTTTAAATAATACCAAACCTTAGTCTAAATTTCATTGCATTTAATCAAAACTATTACAACCTTCAAAAGATTGAAATTTTTTGCCCATATCTAAATGAATTAATACTCATGAGCTATTCATATATATCTAAAGATTATCACATCAAACTCGGCATAAATATATTTAAACTATATGTACTCGAGACAGAACCAATATTCAAATAAAAAAAACAGTCAATAAAGAAAAAAAAACTAGCTAGATATACTTCATCCATTTTTCTTCCAAAGGTTGAGAAGCATACGAAGTGATAATTAATTATGATTCTTAACCAAGTATTTTAACCCACAAAAAACAAAATCAATAGAGAAATTTCATTACAAGCTAATCAAGCACAGAAAGGAGACCTTAAAAACACAAAACCTTTGATCAAATTCCTACTGAATTCATTTTCCAATTTAAATTATCAGAGGAGAGATTTTATAGTCCAAAAAGGTCTCAAAGGGCATTAAAAAGTAAACATAAACATAGAGGTAGAGAGATACTTCATGGCCTTCGTGGCAAGTTAGAGAGCAGGCTATGCATACGCCAACATTTCCTGTGGGAATGCATGTGAGGCATGAGAAAATGACCTGTCTGTTCATATACCCCTTAGAGTACGTACATTCCTTTCCTTCATCTCCTCCCAAAACCAAATCCGCTTCCTGCATAGGCACACATCATACAACAAACCTACTTCATTAAACCCTAGTTCCTAAATGGGTTGTTGCACCAAGCTTCACAAACTGAATCTATGTAAAGAAGTTTACCGATTCTTGGGCATCCACGCTCTCTATGTACTCATCAATGGTTACTGTGGCTCATTTTCATCCTCAAAAAATATCCCCCATTTTGTTGGATAATCTGTAACTACCCTTCAACAAAATGAATGCCTCTGAATATTGCGGATGGGAGAGAAAAAGTACTTAACAGAAAATACCAAAACATATGAAGAATCAAGCATTAAAGCGCCAAATGGAATGAGGCTTCTACATACAATATTTTGCAAACTTCACAGTGATTGTCCAATCAAACGAAATTGGGTTTCTACAAACATGGTGTTCCCTTAGTATTTTGGATTTCGCTCTTGAAGGGATTCCTGGTTGTGTAATTTATCCTACTTGTCGTGTACCTATAGAACCCTCTTCTACATAAGCCAATGCAACCTTAGCGAGCTCTTCTAGTGTAGGTGCATCGACACTTATAGTGAATATACATCTCAGCCATCCACTACGAACACAACTAACCCAAACTAAAACCCAAATGCAACCCAGGGTCATAATAAACCTCAAGTCAATACCTTAGTTCTTCCATATATGGCAGGTCTAAATATCTCAGATTTAGCAAAACTCATTAATGATCCCATTCATCATGATCTTGCTTGGCCTGCCATGCCCACCAAGTTGCCTTCGGATATCGCTAAATTTATAGGATGGTCGGTGAGTATCCATCGAATTTTCTGTCAGATTTGAGAGGAATTGTACATCGAAATAAGCACAACAAGACAAAAATAAAAAGGAAATTTGATAATAAGAACGTTACTATTATAAACATTAACATTAGACAATTTGATCAAAATCATATCATAAAAATATGTACATAACTATGCACGAAAATCAAAACTTGAACCAACCTTTATAATATCAAACGCTTCCATTATACTTGCCATAAATTTCAACAATGAATGCCCAAGGAATTCCGTTGGAAAATTAAATAACCACTTAAAACTCTGCTCTTACCTTTAGTGACGGCCTGCAATATAAAATGTTTACAAATTATCCGATTCTCGGTCTAAGTTACCTCACATATCATATTATTAAATGCCATCATTGCCTCTATGATCTGAATCATTGTTGACAAATTTACTTTTTGGGAGGGCACATTTTTTAACTAGTAGGATCATGGAAACTTGGAATATTAATTGTCATCCCTACTCAGTGCTATCAGTGCTATTTGAATTATGGATGATAGATTTATGATAAAGAAGGTACTATTTACAAGGAGCCAAAACAAAAACAAAAAAATCGGAGATAATTAGCTATATAATTTTTAAGCATCTTAGAAAACATCTTCAATTTTCAATTCAATTATGGAGAAACTGGATATGAGAAATGGCATTAGTGCATGTCAATGTAAAAGTAGCATGTATTGCAAAATTATGCATTTGTGTAACTGCATCTAAGATGTTGTGCACAAAGCTCTCATAAGAAATCATTGCGATTGCTGGGAAATAATGTTCAAGCAATGGCATCTCCAATGTACAATCAATCACTCCATTTTTTGTTTCCGGCAGCCACGGATTATGAGGATCATTCCACCGTAACCAATATACCCATAATCAATATTCATTTCAGGGATCATGGCGAGTAAGAGCTACTCTTTCTTTCTTATTTTTATCATTAACTGTATTTATGTCCTTCTTAGTGTATATTTTTCCATATATATGTTTTATGGCAGGCATACCTACAATATTTAGGACAACAATTTGAAGTAGACATAATCCACTCAATCATTAAAATAATAATCAGGATCTAATATTATCTATAATAATAACTAACAGAAAGCAGAAAAAAACAATCTATCTATCTACTAATATCCATAACAGCATCCAAGGATCATGAAGAGCATTCCACCGAAACGAATATATCTATAACCAATATTCATTTAAGGGATCCTGGCATGTAGGACCCACTCTTTCTTCATTCTTCTGATGATTAACTGTATCCACGAATATATCCATAACCAATATTCATTTAAGGGATCCTGGCATGTAGGAGCCACTCTTTCTTCATTCTTCTGATGATTAACTGTATCCATTCCCTTCTTGTTGTAAGCCCCACAGCAGGCATACTGAAAAATGTTTGGGCAACAATCGGTTCGAGGAGACACGGGACTCCATCCTGACAAGGCACTAATGCCAATACATTAATAATATCCCACAATAATGAAACACCAAATTCAGTGAAATGAGAGGAAATTTGTTAACCTACCCGTGGCCACATATATAGAGCTATGCTCATTCACCTTTTTCTTTGGAAGACAACCTCAAACTCTCAACAAACATTGTGAAGTCAAGCCATTCACGTGTATGTTTAAATTCTCAACCAGCCTCGACTAGGGAATGAGCTTGCATATTGTACAATACCATGTATTATGCTTTGAATCATTTCTCCTTTCCCATATTACACAGAAATTCATTCGCATTTTTTCTTATGGGAGTAGACGACTTCAAATTCTCACATCTATGTTATTATCATTTTTTTTCAAGGAAAGCTAAACTCTAGAGATAAATCCATAACGGATGCCATTATCTCCTTTAATTGTTATCATTAAGGATGACATTATCTTCTTTAATTGTTATGATCATCATAAGGCTCCCTTGAATCCTGAATTTCTCCATTTCACCAACTTATGTGGAGCAAGAAGAGGAAATATGTTAACCTACCCGTAAATGTTAAGAGATGCTCTGCTATTCAATCCCCTTTTCGTCAAAATATCACCAAACATGATGTGATAAAATTATCAACCCACTTGCATATTTTTCAAAGAAATCCCCATCAATTTTATAGTCGTCAGGTATCAATTGAGAAAGAAGGGTGGTATCAATCGAGATATGGGCACACCTCATGACTACAAAATAGAAGCATGAGAACCAAGTTTTTGCCAACATTTAAAGGCATACAGCTGAGGGATATTACCAGATGCATTACTTAATTACTTACTTCGGGTGGCAGACGAGCGTCGAATGCACTTTCAGAGAAAAGATAATTCACAGTAATATTCATTATTTAGTGAAAAAGGCACATGTTCTATATATATTCACATTCAACCAATTCAGTTCAGCATGTTTACAAAACTTACCTATTTAACGCTAAACACCATCGAAGTTACACATATATTTCTCTACTGAGCTGTAGATGCAACAAGAAATAGGTCCAATTACCTCTAGAATAATTGATGAGATATAAACAAAAGAAAGTTCAGATGAACAAACTTAACATTGGAATTGTTGTTATCCCCTCGTTACATATCTTTTGTATATGTTTATTGTATGATGGTTGTTGATTGAATATAGGTTTGGTTACCAACTGAGCTTTCATTTTATGTCCAGGGAGATATAGAGAAGGAAATGAGAGGTAAATTTAGACCAAAGAGAAGAAGTATAATAACAAACACAATTGAGGATAAATAAAATTAAACTCAATGCCCAAACATGTAAATGCAAATTTCTACTTGACAAAAAGGAGGTAATGAGAGGCAAATTCAGTTGAGACATAGAGTGATCTTTAAACCTATTGATAAAACCTATTCAAATAGAAAGGATAATTCCTAAAATAGGCAAGTTGAAAAGTAAAACAATAGAGGATCCTTATGCCGAAATAAAAAGAAGCATAGCAGGTAGTTACACTGACTATTTAGATTTGAAGGAGTCCGTAAAAAATGAATAAAAATGAATAATAAGGAGAGCAAAAATATGAGTCTAAAGGTTTTTTTGTGATATTGGATGTCGTTTTCACAAGGACTTTATACCAAAGGCAGCGGCGTCATCCTTCTCTGAAAGCGTTGTTTAGAATCCCGACACTCCATTGGAAACAACAGTCGTGGTATCACTCCCATTAACCTGATGAACTACATGCCAGTTAGCAGTTTAGTTCCTATTAACATATGCATCACTATATGACTGTTAAGAATGTTTGTTTCCATTGATGGAAAATCCATTTGTTGCTACTTTCCCCATATGAAAGATAACCTATAACATCAAACCAACTTTCTTAGCATCCAAGGGCTAGAAACATCTTTAGAATTAAAATAAAATTAAAATAAAGATTAAAGGAAACTGGTGTAGAGAACTGGAATGAATAATAAAACATAGAATGAATGGTTGCAGCAAGCATAAAGAACACCTATGAACATGAACTACCTGGATGCAAAGAAATTGGATCATTAGCAAATTAAACTATCCTTAAAATGTATTGTATTAGGCATAGTGTTTTTAGTGTTTTTTCATAAAATATAGTTCTAAACTATAAGATTAATAGAAGACCAAATAGAAACTAAATTCACTCTGCCTACCCACCACAGATAAGGGAATATACATGCATGCGCCATACGTATAGTGCTATAATCTATGTGTTCAAATTACCAATAAGCACAAATGCAAAGCAGCTCTAATAAAATAAACATAAAAAACTAAATGTGCTCTGAAGGCTGATTTCCAAGTTATGTAATGAGAAAAACAACTGAGATACCTATTTTGAGATACCTATTTTTATAATTTATGTAACGAGAAACTGAGATACCTATTTTGAGAAACTTATTTTTATATGAAGGCAACAGTATTAGACCAATTTTATTATCACTAATTATAAATGCATCCATTGTTACCACACTATCTATGACAGTCGGTATTATCATAACTAGTTCAGTAGCAGAAACCACCCCAAAGGGCGCATCTACAAGTACTGGAAATGTCTACGAACGAAGTCGTCGGTACTCAGATTTCTTATTCCTGAAGTTTGATCAATATCTAGTATCTTGTAATGTGAATGCTATCAGCTTTTTAAAAAACAAGGAAGCGCTCCCACATACAGCCGTAACACTAGAGATCCAGCTAGCTGCTCAAGGCATATAATAGCACAAATAAATTTTTCATACCTCCTGCACCTTCCTTTAGGGAAAATTTCTTATAGTTTTTCGTACCATTCACCGCAACTCTGAACATTTATTTTTCAATACAATAACATCCACCATTCCATGGAAAAGTGCTTATAGTTTTTTGTAACATCCACCATTCCAGGGAAAAGTGCTTATATTTTTTGTTACCATTCATCATCTGAACATTTATTTTCCAATCCAATAAAATCCACCATTCAAAAAAAAATGAACCAGAAAACAACAACAAAAACGCAGAAGCTACTCAATAAGGAAAATCAAACTAATGTGAGAGAGATGTACCTTATGCTCCTTTCAGGCATGCCACGATACCTTCACATACAATTCACGGCCACCTTGAACACTAATTAATCAAAACAAATTTATGTAAACAAATTCAGTAAAACTAAAGCATGATACACCCAAAAAAAATCCCCAATTCCAAAATAATCCGAAAAGAATGACTAAAAAACGCAAAAGCTACGTCGAATGTTCCAAAATGACAGACATAGCAGAGAAACCAGACCAGAGGAAGTGAAAAAGACACCGGCAAAGAATACAATGAGGTAATCTGGAGATGGATGCAGCTTCAACTTCACGGCAGCTTCAACTTCTACTGTAGCTTCAACAACCATCGGTGACTTTCCTATTTCATCAAATCCCATGTCATTCCATGAATGGACAAAACATAAGCTAATGAATCAAATGAAAAGCTGATTCAAATTTTTACCTTATGGCTTTGAACACCCCTCCTTCTGATCATTCTATATGTGTATGAATGTTGCTTCTCTCTCTTCCCCATCACACAACAAATGAACAAGCATGCATACACATACAGACATATACACGAACATTCAAACATACACATAGAAATATCCAGGTGATTTTGCATGCTCTTGAAGTTTGATCAATATCCAGTATCTAGGTGGGATTTTGCATGTGCTTGGATGCATGCATGCACTTCAACTGCCAATACTTTATCGAATACATAAATTTGTGTGGAGCAAGCAACTCCAAATACAGGTGTGTGTGAGCTAGCAATTGCAAATACAGGTGTGTGAGGTTGTTAACCCAAAAATCCCCCACATAGCTCTCTATGGCCTACACCACCCAAGGACACCATCTCACGACCCTCATATCACTCCATTAGACCCTCCATTAAACCCCCACACCCTCAAAATAGCCTAAGAATGAATAAAAGGGGCTAAAACCCCCCAAAAAAGAGCCCTAAATAGTCTCCTAGGAGCTAAAGCCCTCAAAAAAGGGCTAAAACCCTAAAAGGAGCTATAGTTAGTGAGGAAGGGGCTAAAAGCCCAAAAAAGGGGCTAAAGCCCTGACCAAGGGCTTAAAACCCTAAAACCCCTTGGAAAAGCTATAAAAGGAGGGTGGGGGTGTTAACAACCTCTAACTAGCAGAGTATTGAAGGAAACATTGTGAAGAGAAATGATGGTTATTTAGACTTTGGTTAAATATGACAATGTGAATGTATGATAAAAGGGCGCATAAACGATGAAATCATCTCATAATCCAATGGTATAGAATGAGGATGTGAAAATAAATGGTTTGGAATAGATCCGCTTTGTGGAGATGCACGGGAGATAAGAGTATGCGAAGATAAATAACAAGGTGCAAAGATCGACGGTTATGGGATCGGGTCGGCAAAATCTACGGTTGATGAGAAGTCCGCTCTCTAAAGTTGCGCGTTGTTAAAAAAAAAAAGGCCAAGCGGAATGTGTACATGTAAGTTAATCTGATGGCTTAAAAATAAAGTGAAAATTCATCAACGGTTATCATCAGATCTGGAGGGTAGAGTTGCATGACAGTTGGAGTAGAAAAGCGGTAGCGGAATAAAAACGGTGAGATGCGTGGCAGCTTGTGGTACATTCCGCGGACTAAAATGGTTTAAGAAAAACCACTAAAAAGAGCCTCCGGAAAGGGATTATATATAAGTGAAGTTGACTTATTTGAAGAATCATTTTTTATTTTACATGCTGGGACGAATGAAAAGGACCGCCCACCACCTTTCACAGTCAACTTCGGGTACATGCAATTACAGTCACAGGTAAGCTTCGGACACTGGAGCCTTATTCACAGAATTATCGTCATTTTTCTATTATGGAGAAAGAGAAAGGGCTAGAAGGTCTTACCCGAGTCCTAGATGAAAGAGAAGAATTCTTGGTTGATATAGATAGAGGCGTATATGACCCATTCTTGTCAATGGGAAATGTATCGGTTATTAAAGAAAGATTGTGGCGATATAATTCGCAGGGAAACGACATTTTGAATGCTTGTAAGTCATTTATGTATTATTTCCCCATTGAGCAGACCTTACCCTTCCTTGAATTCACTGAGTGGTGTGCCAGTAATTACTTGTCTTCTAAGAGAGTCATTGTGAGTCGTTCCATGTCCAGGATATTGTTTAGAATTGATGCAAAAGCTATCCGTGGATTCCTGAATTTGCCCAATAATTACCTTGATAGTGGTGAGTCCGTAAATGAGTCTGTTTTGGCTAAAGTGTATAGAAGTTGTAAAACTGAAGTTCGATGTAAATTCTTGTCTATCATTCTTAATGAAGGTCAGTCATTCGAAGGTCTCTTTTTTCCATATCGTATTCACATTTTCAAGGAGGAGGTTCAATTGGTTGTGTCTTTGGTCTGTCAGGTTTTAGGTCTAGATGATGAATTTCATGTTAGTGAAGTTGTCTTGGGTTTCTTATTAAAAATGAGTTCAATTAGTCTTGGGTCTGAGTCCCAATCGGTCCATGTGTTCAGTTTAGATGAATATTTAGCAGAAGCTATCCATATCCAATTGGTCGAGTTCTCAAAAGTCATATTTTTCAAGTATCAATCATATTTGTTGAACATGTTATTGTGTTTGAATGTAACTGAATTGCAATTCTTGAGTACTATATTCTCCTCGGATTTTCCGAAGCAAATCAATATGTTCGAATTTGTAAATTCCATCATGTCAGAAATGTATAAGTTGTTGTTTGATGAAGTATTTCCCAGAGTGTTGGAAGAAATGAAGAGTATGATGCAATCGTCACCTGAAGATAGGATTGGAGATTGGTTCTTGTATAAAGACTTTACAGTTTTGAGAGTATATAGTTTCACTTACCACTAGGATATTTGCATTAGAATACATGAGACAGAGATTACATGCAAAAGAGGACCATTTCGGGGCTTTCAAAAAATTCTCCAACATCAAATTCCCCCTTAAAGTTGGTTCCTTCGTCTTTAAAAACAAGGATGCCCTGGTGTTTGTAGAGAAATTATTGGAAAATATGGATTTTCAAAGGGAACAAAGGATCAATTATGATCCTTATCATATAATTTCTTTAAGAAAACAAGCAAATAAAAATAAACCATTTGATCACCAGGTTGTCGAGGGTTTGAAGGAAGTAGACAATTTGTTTCACTTTGTGGAAATTCCAGGATGCAATGAGAATACAAGCAATGGATCAGTTGCAGTGTCTCAAATGCCAGATAGTTCTAATATTTTAATTAAAAGAAGTTTCTCTGAGATTGTAAATATGGAAATAGATGAAGACAGTTCACGTAAGAAGACTAAAGCATCTCAAGATGATAAAATTTCAAGTGAAGTAGTTTCGGATGAGTTGAAAAAGGTAGCTTTGATTCCTAAGAAGTCAGTGCAGATGAATCAATTTTCTTTTGAAAGTGTAAATAATGCAGAATCAGGTTCAATTTTTAAATCTAAAGAAGAATTCATGGCTATCTATGTACAAAAGCAGAGATAGTCCCTAGAAGAAACTAGAAATCTACTCCCACGAGTGAGAAGTCTGAATAATCCAAAGACTTCCCTGATTTCCACTTGGGCTGTAGAGAGAAATACTTTAAAATTAGCTATGGTAAGTGACAAAAGAGTGGCCGAAATGGAAGTAAGATTGGATAAAATCAGTGTACCTGATAAAATACAGTTGCATAAACAGACAGGAGATATTATTTATTCAGATTTATTGCATACCATGGTGAAAATTAACAAGTTGCGAATTTTGGTTGATAAATTAGAGGTCCGATTAAGGCACGAGAAAGTTAAAAACAAGGCGAATGTTATTCAAATAAAGAAATTGCAAGAAGATATCGTAAGCTCAGGGGATGAAACAGGGAACACACAGGCCATCAGAAGACTTTTAGAAGAAAAAGATAATGCCCTCCAGGTACTAAAGAAGAAGTTTAAAATCCCGAGTTCAGAACATGTTCAGTCATCAGAGCTGCTAGCATTACAGGAGGAGAAGGATAAGATTCATCAGGAGATGATGGAGTACAAAGGAAAGACTATGAAATTGCAAGAAGAAAAGAACAAATGGGAAACGAAGCAAAATGAGTTAATAGCACAAACTTCACGGTTGAATTAGAAAGACCAAAATGATGAAAAAGCGATTATGGAAGAACTAATGAGCCAGACTCCTACTGATGAAGATTTGAATATTGTAAATATTGAAAATCCTTTAAATGATTTTTTGCTGATGATTTAATAGTGCCCATGTCACAAGTCAGCTTGAAGGATGTAGAGATAAGGGAATTAAAAGAAGAAAATGAGAAAATCAAATCTGAGCTGACCAAAATGGTTGAAAACAAGAATAAGATATTACATGATAAAGGTCAATTACAAAAGAAGCTTAATGAATTAAAAGAAAGGAATACAGGAAAGGGTCCTCTCCATGGAGCTAAACACATAATCTGGGATACATTGTATGTGGAAATTACTAAGTTCATACATTATTTGAATTTCATTGATGACCAAAGTACATTGGTTAATTTAGCCAACCAGAGATTGAAACTAGTAAATGAGACCATGGAGAGGAAGCCCCTAAGCATAGCTCAGAATGTATTGAATTTCTTGAATTCATTAACTTATCAAAAATTACAAGATATAGGAATCAAAGATAGAGTGGCAATGGTACTATGGTCAAAAAGGTTCATTCACAAACATCATCTTATGAAGACGGTAAAAGATAAGGCTGATGAGATGACCTCGCATATTAATGATTTCAGGCATGCTTTTAAAGAATTGTTTGAAGATGGCCTTCCTTCCTTCTGGGACAAAGAAGGGCGACTTCTTTCTCAAGAACATTATCATAGCCTTCTAGTACAAAGCCGTATGGATCACTCTAAGTTTGATGATTTGGTAAAGGGGCTGACGGGAAAGGTCATCATGGACAAGTTAACAGAAGACTTCGAGATATTGCATAAATTTTTGATCATCAGAGGAGGGCTGCCTACTATGTCTTATGAAACCTATATGGATCTGGAAGTGTCTATCCGGGAAACGATTGAGTACAATATCCCAAGCACAGAACAATGGAGAGCCGTGGAAATATTTGGAAAAACAAAGTATATTCTTCATCCGTGAAAACAGGTGTTGCGCACTATGGAGCTACTTGTTCGAGCCTTGTTGTCACCAAGTTGATTTTAATTAAATGATCTGTTATCAGGATCAAAGCAAGTATTTTATTCCTAGTTGTTAGGAATATAGTTACAAAGACTTTGATTAAACAGATTATTCAGTTATTAAATCTTCTTGGAGGAAGAAATCATTTATGTATATATTTGCATTTACTTGATGTAATGGGGGTTGGAACCCATTTGTTGATCAGTGTTTTGAAAGACATATAATTTTTGAAATAACAAAGTTGAATGTGTGTGGGTTATCAGAGATTCTTGTGCTATTTACATTACAATCTGTATTTTCTTTTCTGTGTGATTGTTTTTCCAGTATTACACTCCATTTTGTTTTCCTCGTATCTGAAGCGTAGTATTGAATGGTTGGAATTAATACTTATTATGATCTGACTATTGTTTCATATATTTCTTAAATGTTTCTGCTAAATTTAATATGAAACTCATCTTTTGATGCTCTATATTGATGGACTGTTCATTATTTCTTTCTTTTCCACCTGAACTCAATGAATGACTGTAATTAAGTGGTTATCTCGCCTTTGATGAAATCTCATGCATACGATTTTGTGATATATTTATGTATATTTGAATCCATTTCCCAATGATTATGTGTATCATTTCAACCGTCTATATGATTTCCAAGTGTTGATTTCGTATCTGGCCTTGTTAAATTATATTTGAGAGATCCCTCTCTGGAAAGGAAAGCCGGTTTCTTTCTGAAGTGGTTTTTGCTGTTACCTTTGGGATTTACCTTTACAACCTGGGTACATTCTGATTGTTAACAAATTGGCGCTGATTCCTAGGAACGAAAGTGCAAATTTGCCCTGGGAAGAACGACAGAGTTTGAAGACCAAGAAAATATTTCTTTAGGCAAACAGGAATTTTTTCAGTAGAGAAGGTTGTATATTTGCCCTGGTGATTCCATTGTAAAATTTTTCAAATTTTAAAAAAGTCACTCTGGCTTCAAGAAGACACACACGAGGTAATTCTGATACTGAAATTTTAAAGAGTTTGGAAGATCCAGAAAGATTATTTAAGAAAAAGGATAAAGAAAAAATAGATTTTCCTTTGTTTGGTGCATCATCTTCTCAAGATTCTCCTAATATTTTTTATCCAGAATGGGAAGTTAATGTTGGAAGGATTTTGTTGAAAACTAAGTTTGAGTCTGATCTTAAGAATACTGAATTTAATTCTCGTAGATTAGAATCTTATTTGCTGGATTCCCTTTGGAGAGATTTACAACAGTCTGCAAAAGTTGAAACACTTGTTGTTCAAAACACTCAAAAGTCCTCAGTACCTCTGAATCCACCTAGAACAATGGAAGCCATATTTGCTCCCTTGCGTTTGCCTACTTTATTACATGACTTTCCTCAAAACTATTCCCAAATAATTTCCTTATTTGATGGAGAAGGAGACATAACCACAAAACAACATGTGGCTAAGTTTGAAGATTTTGTTGACTTGGAGAAAGTCGATTATGCAGATGTTAAAATGTGGTTATTTGCTCAAAGTTTATTAAGTGAAGCAAAGAAATAGTTCAAATATTTGTCAGATGGATCTATATTGAATTTTCAAAATTTCCAAAATGCATTCCTAGAAAGATGGGATGACAAATAGAATCCTTTGCAGCTCTTGTCTCAGTATAATAGTCTCAAAAAGGGGGGTTTTGAATCTGTTCATGAATTTTCAAGTAGGTTTATGAGAGTTTATAATTCTATTCCAAAAGACATAAAACCTTCTACAGCCACCACTAAACTGCATTATGCTGGAGCCTTTGATAATGACTTTGCATTTTCATTAAGAGAAAGGAAATCAGCAACTCTTGCTGCAATGTTTACAGATGCTTTAGAAGTGGAAGCGAATATGATGGCAAGTGGAAAAATGAAACACAGAGACATTGATAGGAGGAAAAAGGAAGAAAATTTGCCTTCTACTTCTTCTTCTACCACTGATATCAAGTTTGAAATGATGTTGAAGACGATGGAGAAGTTGATGGACAGATTGACTATGGATAATAGGGCGTTCAACATAGAACAAGTCGATCCTGAAATCAGGAATCCTAATTTTAGAAGGCCAAATCCTCCTATGATGCCACAAAATAGGCAGAGAGACATGAGAAACCTAAGAAATCAGGAAGAAAAGCAAATTCGACCACCATTTCCTGAGAATTATTTGCAGATGAAGAAGATCCTACTGAAAATG
Source organism: Pseudotsuga menziesii (assembly GCA_001517045.1). Lineage (NCBI taxonomy): Eukaryota > Viridiplantae > Streptophyta > Pinopsida > Pinales > Pinaceae > Pseudotsuga > Pseudotsuga menziesii. The sequence continues at coordinate 653,803 of LPNX010203184.1, read as the reverse complement.
AAATTCATCTTTTTGGAGAACTGGATTCTAAGATGTATCTTACTAAAGAAGAACATAACATGTTTGCACAGGATGATGGAAATGAAGAATTTGAGAGGGAGACAAAAGAGGTTACCTACATGCTATGGATGATGTTCAAAGGAAGATCAGATTGAGAAACAGAGGAGTCTTTATAAATAAAGGGAAGGTAAGTTCAAATCAGCCTTCCACTAGTTCTCTAAATATAGAAAGGGGAAAAGAAATGCAAAAAGAGTCTGTTGTAAATAAAGAAGTTGAGAATGAGATACAGAAAAACAAAGGAATGAAGCAAGTAACCCCAATTGATGTAGAAAGAATCAGTTCCAGTTTCAATTTGCAAAATGAGCTTTCAAAGTTGAAAATTTATGTTCCATTTAATGAGTTGTTGAGAAACAATGAATATAGAAATACCATAACAAAAATGGTCAAAGGTCAAGGAGAATTGCAATCTGATATTTTGGAATTGAATGATGATAATCCTACTATTTCATTTGGGTCGAAAGTTGAAAATTTAGAAAATGAAGAAGTCCCTCCTTTTTATGAGTTTGAATGTGCATGATATGGTGGTCCATAATGCTATGCTAGATTCGGGTGCATCACATAATTTAATGCCAAAAGGAGTAGTTGAAAGTCTGGGATTGGAAGTGACAATACCTTATAAATATTTGTATTCTTTTGATTCCAGGAGAGTGAAATGTCTTGGTTTGATTAAAGATATGGTAGTAACTCTGAATAAATTGCCATCTAAAACCATAGTAATGGATGTGGTAGTAGCAGATATTCCACCCAAATGTGGAGTATTGTTATCAAGATATTGGACTTCAAAGTTGAAGGGTAGTTTACAAATGGATATGTCATATGCTACTATTCCTATTCAAGATGGAAGTAAGAGGTTGTATAGTGAGAAAAGAACTCATGTAGTAAGCAGTCAAGATAAGCCTGAATTTCATCATATATATGCGGTTGATACTGATTTGGGGTCTTCCATTTTCTTTAATGATACTGTCCCATATGATTTGGAAGCTACATTGCAGATGAATCCTGAAGAAATAAAAAAGAAGAGGTGATGGAACAAGATGCTTTGGAAGCAAAACAAAAGAGAGAAGGTTTGTGGACTATGTACTTTGATGGATCTGTGGCAAAAATAGGTGTTGGAGCTGGTGTGTATATAATTTCTCCTATCAGGGATTTTAAAGCTTTATCATATAAATTAACATTTGAATGCATGAATAATGTAGCTGAATATGAAGCTTTATTACTTGGGTTGCATGCTTTGAAAGATTTGGGAGCACGGAGGATAAAGGTTTTAGGGGATTCAGAATTGGTGATAAACCAAGTGATTGATAGTTATAAAACCAGGCATCCTTGAATGAGGGATTATAGGAATGAAGTATGGGATATGATTGGTAACATTTTTACAAAGCATACAATTCAGGTGGTTTCCAGGCATGAAAATACCGTAGCAGATTCTTTGGCAGTAGTTGCTGGAAAATTTAAAACCCCTATTGCTGGTCAGAAAGAATATCAAGTGGACATTGTGAACAAACCATCTATTCCCGATAATTCTAAATATTGGCAGGTATTTGAAGATGACATGCAGATCATAAGGTTTTTAGAACTATCGGGAGAATTTGCAAATACTCATATTGACGTCGAAAATGACAATGGCGAGAAATTTTAGGATGATGAAGAACTTGAAAAAGAAAAGGATGGTGATGAAAAATTAAAGGAAACCTTAGGAGGAAAAGATATTATTCAATTAAAAAATAATTTTATACCAAGAGGTTTGATTCCTTTGGAAAAACTTTTTGATCAGAATGATGTTGCTAAGAATCCTAAAGTGAAGCCTGTTGAGAATGCTGTTGAAGACAGGAATATTGGTACCAAGGAGAATCCTAAGATTATAAAATTATCCAAAAATTTTCCTGTAAAAGAAAAAGAGGAATATGTGAATTTAATGAAGAAGTATACAGATGTATTAGCTTGGAGTTATGAAGATCTTAAGGAGTATGATACATCTATAATACAGCATACTATTCCTATAAAACCTGTGGAGAAACCTTTCAGGCAGAAATTTAGAAGGATAAATACTAAATTGCTTCCCATTATTGAGAAGGAAATTAAAAAATTATTTGACGCCAAAATCATTGTGACTCTAAGATTTTCAAAGTGGGTTGCAAATTTGGTTCATGTTAGAAAAAAGAATGGACAAATAAGACTGTGTATAGATTTCCAGAATTTAAATAAAGTTTCTATGAAGGACAATTATCCCTTGCTGAAGATGGATCATATACTACAGAAGGTAGTTGGAGTTGAGAGAATTTTGATGTTGGACGGTTTTTTTGGTTACAATCATATCAAAGTATTACCTGAAGATCAAGAAAAACTGCATTTACTACACCTTGGGGCACTTTTATGTATGCAAAAATGCCTTTTGGCTTAATGAATGCAGGAGCTACTTTCCAGTGATCCATGGACATTGCTTTTGCGAGAGAAATTGGAAATTTTGTGGTAATTTACATGGATGACATCACAGTTTATTCAAAATCTGACAGAGAACATATTCATCATTTAGAAAAAGTTTTCATGAAGTGCAGGAAATTTGGTATATCATTGAACCCAAAGAAGTCCAATTTTGCATTGGAAGAAGGAAAATTGTTGGGCCACATAATATATAAAGACGGAATACAAATTGATCCTGAGAGGGTAAGCACAATTTTAAAGGTAGGAGAACCCAGGAGTAAAAAGGAAATACAATCATTTCTGGGACAGGTGAATTTTTTAAGAAGGTTTGTGCCTAGTTTTGCTGAAATCTTAATGAATATTACAAATATGCTGAAAAAAGGTCATGAGATAAAATGGAATGCGGAAGCTAGGAGGTCATTTTGGGAAATCAAACAAGCAATCTCAGATGCTCCTGTGTTGGTGAGTCCATATTTTACCAAAGATTTCTTAGTATTTTTGTATGCTTCAGAGTATACCATTGCAGCAGTTTTATTGCAGAAGAATAATGAGAACATGGAGCAGCCCATAGCATTTTTCAGCAAGATGTTGAGGGATGGAGAATTGAAATATGACATCATGGAGAAATAGGCATATGCTTTAGTCAAGGCATTGAAATATTTTAGAGTATATATTCTACACTCACATGTAATCGCGCATGTTCCAACTGCTGCAGTGAAAGGAATTTTGACACAACCTGATCCAGAAGGTAGAAGGGAAAAATGGATAGCTACATTACTGGAGTACGACATAGAGATAAAGCCTACTAAGCTGGTTAAGGGACAAGGATTAGCGAACATGATGACAAATTCAAATTGTGAATCTTTACAAATCAATTTCTTATCCCACCAGTTTAATCAGTTGGATACAGAGGTGGAAGTAATGATTGATTTTGTGGTGTCTCCATGGTATTCTGACATTGTTTACGTCCTTCAAAATTTACAAGCACCAGTAGGATTGAGTAAGTCAAGGGCAAGGTCAGTAAAATTGAAAGCTACCAAATTTTGTATTATAAATCGATATCTTTATTGGAAAGACCCCGGAGGTGTGTTACTAAACTGTCTTTTGGAAAATGAAGCTCAACATACAGTTAAAGAATTTCATAAAGGAGATTGTGGAGGGCATCATTCTTGGAAGGTGACTGCAAATAAAATTCTAAGAGAAGGCTACTATTGGCCAACATTATTTTCATATTCATATAAAGAAACTAGCATGTGTCATCAGTGTCAAATTTTTTATGGTAAAAGAAAGGTACTTCCTCTCCCTTTAAATCCAATAACAATAGAAGCTCCTTTCCAACAGTGGCGTTTGTATTTTATTGGCAAAATAAATCCCAATTCGTCAGGACAACACAACTGGATTTTAACAGCTACGAATTATTTTACAAAATGGATTGAGGCGATTCCCACCAGGAAAGCCACTGAAACTGTAATCATGGATTTTCTTGAGGAAAACATATTGGCTAGATTTGGATGCCCCAAAAGAATAGTAACAGACAATGCAGTCGCTTTTAAATCCAAGAAAATGATTGACTTCTGTAAGAAATATCATATAAATCTCAATCATTCGACCGCCTATTATCCGCAAGGAAATGGGTTAGCTGAATCTTCAAATAAAAGCTTAGTAAGGATCATCAGGAAGTTGTTGGAAGATAATAAAAGATCATGGCATACCAAGCTCAAATATGCTTTATGGGCTGACAGGATTAGTACCAAAAGGGCAATTGGAATGACCCCTTTCCAATTGGTGTATGGAACTGAAGTTGTTTTTCCAGCATCGTTAAGTGTTCCAGTTATGAGATATTTCCAAGAACAGCAAGAAGAACCAAATCATATGCAAAGGAGGATAAATCAGATTATTGAGCTAGAAGAGCAAAGGAATAAGGTTTATGATAAAGTGCAAGTGCATCAGGAAAAAATAAAAAATACTTTTGACAGAAGGGTGAAAGAAGAACAGTTTCAGATTGATGACTTGGTCTTGAAGTGGGATGCTCCTAAAGAAGATAAACATGGAAAATTTGATCATATGTGGGTGGGTCCTTATGTTATTGCTGGATATAGAGGACAAAATGCATTTCTTTTGGAATATCCGAACGGGGTTTCTCTGGATAGTAACCCTATCAACGGGAGATTTCTGAAACATTACCTATCCTAATAAGGGAGGTAAAACTTATATCATAGGTTGTAAATATTTATTTTCCTTAGAAATCAGTACAGATGGTAAGCCGAATGTTTTTGAAGCTCGCAGTGAAAGCCCTAAGATTCAGGAGGCATGCCATTCCTTTCTAGTAAATTTATCAACAAGAAAGATAAAAAATTTCGGAAACTATCATAAAAAGATTAAAGATAGGCACCTGGTCTACGAGTTCTTTGATACCTCGCAGGGAGGATATCATCCCCAGATGGAGCTAGTTCCTAACAACCTCTAACTAGCAGAGTATCGAAGGAAACATTGTGAAGAGAAATGATGGTTATTTAGACTTTGGTTAAATATGACAATGTGAATGTATGATAAAAGGGCACATAGACGATGAAATCATCTCATAATCCAATGGTATAGAACAAGTATATTAAAATCAATGGTTTGGAATAGATCCACTTTATGGAGATGCATAGGAGATAAGAGTATGCGGAGATAAATAACAAGGTGCAAAGATCGATGGTTATGGGATTGGGTCGGAAAAATCTACGGTTGATGAGAAGTCCACTCCGTAAAGTTGTGCGTTGTTAAAAACAAAAAGGCCCAGTGGAATGCGTACATGTAATTTAATCCGACAGCTTAAAAATAAAGTGAAAATTCATCAACGGTTATCATCAGATCCGAAGGGTAGAGTTGCACAACTGTTGGAGTAGAAAAGCGGTAGCAGAATAAAAACCGCGAGACACGTGGCGGCTTGTGGTACATTCCGTGAACTAAAATGGTTTAAGAAAAACCGCTAAAAAGAGCCTCCGAAATGGGCTTCTATATAAAGTGAAGTTGACTTATTTGAAGAATCATTTTTTATTTTACATGCCGGGACGAATGAAAAGGACTGCCCGCCACCTTTCACAGTCAACTTCGGGTACATGTAGTTACAGTCACAGGTAAGCTCCGGACACGCGAGCCTTATTCACAGAATTATCATAGTTTTTCTATTATGGAGAAAGAGAAAGGCTTAGAAGGTCTTACCCGAGTCCTGGATGAAAGAGAAGAATTCTTAGTTGATAGAGATAGAGGCGTATATGACCCATTCCTGTCAATGGGAAATGTATCAGTTATTAAAGAAAGATTGTGGCGATATAATTCACAGGGAAACACCATTTTGAATGCCTGTAAGTCATTTCTATATTATTTCTCCATTGAGCAGACCTTACCCTTCCCTGAATTCGTTGAGTGGTGTGCCAGTAATTACTCGTCTTCTGAGAGAGGCATTGTGAGTCATTCCATGTCCAGGATATTGTGTAGAATTGATGCAAAAGCTATCCATGGATTCCTGAATTTGCCTGATAATTACCCTAATAGTGGTGAGTCTGTAAATGAGTCTGTTTTGGCGAAAGTGTACAGAAGTTGTAAAACTGAAGTTCGATGTAAATTCTTGTCTAACATTCTTAATGAAGGTAAATCATTAGAAGGTCTCTTTTTGCCATATCATATTCACATTTTCAAGGAGGAGGTTCAATTGGTTGTGTCTTTGGTCTGTCAGGTTTTAGGTCTAGATGATGACTTTCATGTCAGTGAAGATGTCTTGGGTTTCTTATTAAAAATGAGTTCAATTAGTCTTGGGTCTGAGTCCCATCCGGTCCATGTGTTTAGTTTAGATGAATATTTAGCAGAAGCTATCCATATCCAATTGGTCGAGTTCTCAAAAGTCAGATTTTTCAAGTATCAATCATATTTATTGAACATGCTATTGTGTTTGAATGTAACTGAATTGCAATTCTTGAGTACTATATTCTCCTCGGATTTGCCGAAGCAAATCAATATGTTCGTATTTGTAAATTCCATCATGTCAGAAATGTATAAGTTGTTGTTTGATGAAGTATTTCCTAGAGTGTTGGAATAAATGAAGAGTATGATGCAATCGTCACCTGAAGATAGGATTGGAGATTGGTTCTTGTATAAAGACTTTACAGTTTTGAGAGTATACGGTTTCACTAGAGATCCTTACAGGCTGCCTGCTTTCCTTACCCTTAGGATCTTTGCATTAGAATACATGAGACAGAGATTACATGTAGAAGAGGAATATTTCGGGGCTTTCAAAAAATCCTCCAACATCAAATTCCCCCTTAAAGTTGGTTCCTTCGTCTTTAAAAACAAGGGTGCCCTGGTGTTTGTAGAGAAATTATTGGAAAATATGGATTTTCAAAGGCAACAAAGGATCAATTATGATCCTTATCATATAATTTCTCTAAGAAAACAAGCAAATAAAAATAAACCATTTGATCACCAGGTTGTTGAGGGTTTGAAGGAAGTAGCCAATTTGTTTCACTTTGTGGAAATTCTAGGATGCAATGAGAATACAAGCAGTGGATCACTTGCAGTGTCTCAAATGCCAGATAGTTCTAATATTTTAATTAAAAGAAGTTTTTTCTGAGATTGAAAATATGGAAATAGATGAAAACAGTTCACGTAAGAAGACTAAAGAATCTCAAGATGATAAAATTTCAAGTAAAGTAGTTTCAGATAAGTTGAAAAAGGTAGCTTTGATTCCTAAGAAGTCAGTGCAGATGAATCAATTTTCTTTTGAAAGTGTAAATAATGCAGAATCAGGTTCAGTTTTTAAATCTAAAGAAGAATTCATGGCTAGCTATGTAGAAAAGCAGAGACGGTCCCCAGAAGAAACTAGAAATCTACTCCCACAAGTGAGAAGTCTGAATAATCCAAAGACTTCCCTAATTTGCACTCGGGATGTAGAGAGAAATACTTTAAAATTAGCTATGGTAAGTGACAAAAAAGTGGCCGAAATGGAAGTAAGATTGGATAAAATTAGTGTACCTGATAAAATACAGTTGCATAAACAGACAGGAGATATTATTTATTCAGATTTATTTCATGCCATGGTGAAAATTAACAAGTTGCAAGTTTTGGTTGATAAATTAGAGGTACAATTAAGGCAAGAGAAAGTTGAAAACAAGGTGAATGCTATTCAAATAAAGAAATTGCAAGCAGATATCGTAAGCTCAGGGGATGAAACAAGGAACACACAAGCCATTAGAAGACTTTTAGAGGAAAAAGATAATGCCCTCCAGGTACTAAAGAAGAAGTTGAAAATCCCAAATTCAGAACATGTTCAATCATATGATTTGTTATCATTGCAGGAGGAGAAGGATAAGATTCATCAGGAGATGATGGAGTACAAAGGAAAGACTATGAAATTGCAAGAAGAAAAGAACAAATGGGAAACGGAGCGAAATGAGTTAATAGCACAAATTTCACGGTTGAAGAAAGACCAAAATGATTAAAAAGAGATTATGGAAGAACTAATGAGCCAGACTCCTACTGATGAAGAATTGACTATTGTAAATATTGAAAAGCATTTAAATGATTTTTCTAGTGATGATTTACTAGTGCCCATGTCACAAGTCAGCTTGAAGGATCTAGAGATAAGGGAATTAAAAGAAGAAAATGAGAAAATCAAATCTGAGCTGACCAAAATGGCTAAAAACAAGAATAAGATATTACAAGATAAAGGTCAATTACAAAAGAAGCTTAATGAATTAAAAGAAAGGAATACAGGAAAGGGTCCTCTCCAGGGAGCTAAACACATAATCTGGGATACATTGTCTGTGGAAATTACTAAGTTCAGACATTATTTGAATTTCATTGATGACCAAAGTACATTGGTTAATTTAGCCAATCAGAGATTGAAACTAGTAAATGAGACCATGGAGAGGAATCCCCTAAGCACAGCTCAGAATGCATTGAATTTCTTGAATTCATTAACTTATCAAAAATTACAAGATATAGGAATCAAAGATAGAGTGGCAATGGTATTGTGGTAAAAAAGGTTCATTCACAAACATCATCTTATGAAGACGGTACAAGATAAGGCTGATGAGATGACCTCGCATATTAATGATTTCAGGCATGCTTTTAAAGAATTATTTGAAGATGGCCTTCCTTCCTTCTGGGACAAAGAAGGGTGACTTCTTTCTCAAGAACATTATCATAGCCTTCTAGTACAAAGCCGTATGGATCACTCTAAGTTTGATGATTTGGTAAAGGGGCTGACGGGAAAGGTCATCGTGGACAATTTAACAGAAGACTTTGAGATATTGCAGAAATTTTTGATCGTCAGAGGAGGGCTGCCTACTATGTCTTATGAAACCTATATGGATCTGGAAGTGTCTATCTGGGAAATGATTGAGTACGATATCCCAAGCGCAGAACAATGGAGAGTCATGGAAAGATTTGGAAAAACAAAGTATATTCTTCATCCATGAAAACAGGTGTTGCGCGCTATGGAGCTGCTTGTTCGAGCCTTGTTGTCACCAAGTTGATTTCAATTAAATGATCTGTTATTAGGATCAAAGGAAGTAGTTTATTCCTAGTTGTTAGGAATATAGTTACAAAGACTTTGATTAAACAGATTATTCAGTTATTAAATCTTCTTGGAGGAAGAAATCATTTATGTATATATTTGCATTTACTTGATGTAATGGGGGTTGGAACCCATTTGTTGATCAGTGTTTTGAAAGACATATAATTTTTGAAATAACAAAGTTGAATGCATGTGGGTTATCAGAGATTCTTGTGCTATTTACATTACAGTCTGTATTTTCTTTTCTGTGTGATTGTTTTTCTAGTATTACACTCCATTTTTTTTCCTCGTATTTGAAGCGTAGTATTGAATGGTTGGAATTCATACTTATTATGCTCTGACTATTGTTTCAGATATTTCTTAAATTTTTATACTAAAGTTAATATCGAACTCATCTTTTGATGCTCTATATTGATGGACTGTTCATTATTTCTTCCTTTCCACCTGAACTCAATGAATGACTATAATTAAGTGGTTATCTCACCTTTGATGAAATCTCATGCATACGATTTTTTGATATCTTTATGTATATTTGACTCCGTTGCCCAATGATTATGTGTATTGTTTCAAACGTCTATATGATTTCCAAGTGTTGATTTCGTATCTGGCCTTGTTAAATTATATTTGAGAGATCCCTCTCTGGAAAGGAAAGCCAGTTTCTTTCTGAAGTGGTTTTTGTTGTTACCTTTGGGATTTACCTTTGCAAGCTGGGTACATTCTGAGTGTTAACAGGGGGGTCACTCTCAAAACACTTCTCATTTTGCCTATTGTTATGCTGCCCATGGATTCTTTGAGACCTTTGCCTCTCAAACCACCCACACTCCCTCTCCTCCATCTCCATCTCCATTGAGCCATTGCTCCCCATCCGAGAGAGAGAGGTACTTCCACAAGCCTGGGCATGGTGGTCCATTCCAACTAGAGAAGGTATAATTTGTCTTGCATGTTTAGTTTATTTGTTTTATATGCTTTCTAACCCTTGTTTCCATTTGCAGGTTTTAGATCTAACATTGTTTTGCAGGTTATTGTAAATTAGGATTTGTTTGCAGGTTTTAAGGAGGCGGAACCCTAACCCATTTTCTGCAGAGGGGTTCACCATTGCTTCTATATTTTCTTCTTTCTATCATTATCTTAGCTTTAGTTTACTGTTATTTATGCTATGTTTTACTTTCTGCTCATAGTTTAGTTTACTATTCTATCATTTTCGTTTCTATTTTATTTTCTGCATTTCCATCCACGCAGGAACCTACCCTTCTGTCCTATAGACAGAAGGGAGCCATTACTGCCCCTGTAGTAGGGAGAAATCCTTGCTACAAAACTGGCAACCATACCAGGTCAATCCCACAGGATCCCTGGTCCAAAAATTTTATTTCCAAGTTTTTAAAATTTTTGCCCTAGTTTTTCATAAATTTCTTGTTAAATCCATCTTAGATTCAGTTTATTTCCTATTTTAAGTACTGCCAAAACCTCTTCTAGGAAAAACCGAGTCAGGTTGAACACAGTATACTATCATCCAGATCTGACTCTGTCTCACAAAAAACCCCCAATCCGGAGCAGGGCACTCTTATCGAGGCAAAAGGTGAGACTGGGGCGCACTTAATGGGAAAACAGGTGCACTTAGGGCACACTTAATCCCTTGATAAGTGCAAATTCAACCCGAAATCTCACTCCATGATTGTTTCTTCATTCTGTACGACCCTCTCCCCTGTTTCTGAAAAAATCTTGCGGCCCCCTCGCCAGATTTGATCAAAAATGTGCGGCCTGTCACACAGAACTTCAATTTAATTTTAATAGACAGTAAATTTCAGTTTCAGAGGATTGTTAGTGCAGCCCAACAGCTTCTGTCCACCACACCAGTTTAATTTCAGTTCCTGTTTTTATTTTTTGCAATTTATTTCATAAATAATTGGTAAATGCCAAGTAAATGTTAATGGCCTAATTGAATGAACCTAGTCTAACTAAAATCAACCTAAAATCAATTGTCTTACTTCCCCTTCCTCCTCTACCCGGTCATCATCCTCTAGGGTATTCCGGGATATGATGAAGGGCAAGCTCGTATAGATCTAGGCACTCCACTATATTGTTCCAAACCATTAAAACCAGGTGACCTAGAAGGTAGAGGGGGTAGAGAAGGAGGGCTTCTCATGGCACTAAGCGTCCTCCCTATTGACCAACCTTGCATCCGAAAGGTGACCTGAGGATCTACGGATGGGATTAGTCCCATTGTGTTGAGAGCCCAACACCTTCTCTTGGTTGAAGAGGAATATGAGTGAGAGGTAGACATCTAGTTAGGCTATCAAACATTCAGGGTTAATCACTGTATTTGTTCACACTTTTATTCAATGCATGCATACACAACCATATGAACTCTACCATGATGAATTCATAAACCATTTGCAGCAACCAAGTACCAGGAAAACAAACAAACAAATACACCATACCAACTAATTAACCCAACTTAGTTCATGACGTTGAGTAAGCCTTAAAAATTTACTAATTTACACTAAGTACAAACCAATCTGCAGTCTTATGAGGACATAAGTCCCTGACTGCTTCAACTGTGGGAATTACTTGGGCTTTGCCCAGAAACTCATTGTGAGGAGTACCACAAGAACCCCAAAGTAGCTGGCCGCTGAGAGGAATTGCCAAGCCAAACGGGCAACGAACCCTTCCGATTGAGTAGAAACACTTGTGAGGGAAAATCCAAGCGCTGTCTTCCGGTAGTCTTGGTGGCAAAGTGACCACCTGTAGCCAATAGAAAGCCACTGAAACTGGGGTCCAAACATCATTCCCACCAAGTTTCTGACATAAATCGAACACAATTGATCCTCCACGATCTTCCTCACGCCTAAGAGGCGAACCACCACCATTTGGAACACTCAATTGACACCTTCAAAGCTATTCTCAGTGATCTCCCACACCATCAGAGGGCCACATAGCCTCTGATTCTGATTCAAACCCATATCAATCTGAACCAGACCTCCATACTGCACCATCAAGCCCCATGGCTAGTGCAAATCCGGATCCATTTTCTGGCCTAACCTTAACAAGTGGACCCATGTCCACATCACAACCTGTCACCCACAAGCTGGCAAGTGGCCCAAGCACATTCATGCAGAATGTTATCAGTCAGCTGCCACCACCTGTAGTGACTAGCCAAGCTAGCCCACTTGCAACACATGGGGGTAGTGGTCCCTCCACACACACTATCCCTCCTGCCACATAGGGGGGAAGTGGACCACCCACTTACATTTCCCCTACTATCATACATGGGGGCAATGTCCCCGCCGCTCATACTGTCCCACCCACAACACTTGGGGGCATTGGCCCATCCGCAATGGTGCCACCACAAGCACCCCCAGTTATCCAGATGCACTACGCACCTGCAAACCCCACCACCATCCCAGCCCCATCCCAATCAACCTGGGGTCAAATATGCCCTTCATGGCTCATCTGAACTTGCCTGACTTGGCTATATTAACAAACGACCCCATCCGCCATCAAGATTTTTGGCCTCCAATGCCAACTAAGCTACCATCAGACATCCCCAAGTTTGAAGGAAAAGCAGGGGAATGTCCCCAAAACCACATAATGACATTCCATCTATGGTGCTCATCCAACAACATCATAGACGATTCCATCAGGCTGAGGTTGTTCCAACGCACCCTTACAGGTGTTGCATCCAAATGGTACATTGAGCTATCGCAAGCCAAGTATCCGAACTTCGACTCCCTAGCCTTCATGTTCCTACAATATTTCTAGCTCCCTGTCAGATATGACAAGGGGGTGGAGATCCTGCTATCCTGTCGTCAAAGCAATTCCACTCACATAACTGACCATATCCATGAGTGGCGGCGACACCGTAGCCTATGAAAAATCCAACTTGATGACAGGATCTTCTTGGATTGGTTCCTTAAGACCTTCCTCCCGCCCATAGCAAAGGATGTCACATCCGAACGTCCCTAATCCAAAGAAGAGTCCATAATGAAGGCCCAACAATTTGACCTTATCTACGCTCAGTCTAGATACTTGTATAATGTCATTCCAGATGCCCCCCGTCCAAGTACCTTATACCGCGATGCACCGGGGGCATCCCATGCTGTGGATGACATCATAGGATCGGTCTCCCAACAGCCATAGCCTCGACTGACACCACCTGTTGTTACACCACAACCAAGCAACACTGCTAGTGTTGCTTACCAAAACCAATCTCCGGACTACGCAAGAATGATGTCCCAGTCTGGAGCAACAACTTCCTATGCAAAACCTGCACCACCGCAGCAGACTCAGGCCATGGCTTGGCCAACACAACAGTATGTGGGGAAAATTCCCACATTTTTGGCACCACCACCCCCACAAATATACTATGCACCGCTAGTGCAAACAGTTCAAGCCCCCGCCCCCGCTCCACCCGCTCCGTTGGGACAAGTGTTCGCACAACAAAACTGTCCCAACCAACCTTTCCCCAACAATCAACAAGGACAAGCTAGAAACAACCGGCCCCGCAACCAAGGAAATAACCAACCGCAAGGAGGCAGTCAACAACCGAAGCCTCCCAACAATGTCGCGGCAAACCGGCCAGCCCAGAACCCCCCACGACCAAATGCACCAAGATGCAACACCCCATTGTGCACCAACCAACCATGTACACTCTGTGAGGTCTATGGGAACTACACATTAGAGTGTCCCTTCATGGGTCATGTGAAGCAGGCCATTCGAAATGAGGCCCAACAGGCCGCCAACACTACAAACAAAGCACAACCCAACCCAGCACCTCAAGGGCCTCCCCCCATGGTGCTTCAAAACCAACTACCAGTCCAAGGATTGGTGGCAACCACACCCCCTCCCCAACCCAATCCCAATGCTCTGGGGGCACCTCCCACATCCGAAACAGGTGTTCACCACCTATAAGCCATGACGACTGAAGAGGTCAACTTGCAAACCAGACGGAATCAGTACGGTACCACCACCAAACCTGCTGAATCATCGGTAGCATCCACGTCTAAGACTGTCAACCTACCTATTCAGTTACCCCCATTCCTGTGCCCCCCCATACGCAGAGTGGCCAACAATGCCATAGCTAGAGCTGGAGTCAGCTATAGCATTGTGGATGATTTGGCCCAAATGCCAACCGCCATGTCTACTCTTGAGGTACTTAAAATGTGCCCAACGCAGCGAAAAGCCTTGATAGCCGCCCCGGGGGTAGTAGACCCCTTCCGAATCCAAGTTAATCACCTTTGACATAGAGAATGAAGAACCGTGCATGCCCTCGACCATCGACTTCCAAATCCCAGTGTCCATCTGGAATTTGGTTGTGCATCGGTGCATAATGGATGAGGGGGCATCCACGTGCGTTATGTCTACCTTGGTTTGGAAAAAACTTGGATCACCAATTCTACAACTATTCTCCACAACTATGTGGGATTATGATGGACATCCCACTAAAGCCCAAGGAATCCTCCCCCACGTCCCCATTACGTTAGCCGGGAAGACAGTGTTGATCGACATAGAAGTCATCAATGCTCAACTGGACTACAACCTCCTCCTCAAAAGGAGTTACATGTATGCCATGCGAGCAGTCGCATCAATTGTCTCTGTCTCATGATGTTCCCCCATGAAGGGAATATTGTGACAGTTGACCAGCTCACTTACCATGATCCCCAAGGGTTAACGACACCTGCCAACGTTATCCCTACCATCACCACCATTGAGCCACAAGGGACGACCACATACACCAATGTCGTCCCTACAATTAACACTATGGTTGAAAACACACCAGCCTCCCCACCATTGAATGTGAGCCCTGGGTTGTTAACCGATCCCACCATGATCGCTCCTTTCCTGTTAGTGTCGCCACCGCCAACACAAAATGAAACTGCAAACTTGTGCATGGTCTCATCTATCACCACTACACCTAAACAACAACCGCAGCCGCAGCCCCAACCACAACCACAACATTGTCCGCAGCCGCAACACCAATAGCAGCTGCAACATCACCTGCATCAGCAGCATTACCCGCAGCTGCAACCACAACCTCACCCCCACATGCAACCAGCGGGGAGTTATATGTGCTCATCTCTAGTCCATACGATTCCCTTCCTCTTTCCCCCACCTGGTGTCATGAACAAGACGGTCATGGCCACTTTAAGCCTACCCAACTTTACATTGGGCATCCCAGTGTGGTATCATGATCCACCAGCTCAACCAACAATGCGCCATGTTTTTTTAACCCCGGTGCAACCTACTGCGGTCGAGTCTCACCCTCCACCTAGTTCGCACAGGCCAACCACTGCACCTGCACCTGCACCACCCCAACTCAACAGGGCTAGGGGCAAGAACACCAAAGCCACCACAGAGCCACAACAAGTCCCACCTTGTGCCATCTGTAAGCAACAGGACCATACAACTCAGAATTGCCTTGGAATCCCAGTGATCCGTGCACATTTAGATGCCATGAACATGAACGAAGACATCCCCGTGGTTGAACTCCCAACAGTGCCAGTAGTCAGGAATAAGGTGTTGAGGACAAACCATGCTTGCGCCCTTTGCGGTTTGTATGGACATTACTCCCACCATTGCCAAGACCTGCCCAAATTTCAAATGGCTCTCACTGACCTCCGTCAACATTCCCTTGAGTCTGAGATCACCTTGATCGAAGAAGTTCACCCACCACCTCCTTCTTCAAACACCATGTCCATTTACATGATGTCCAGTTCTATAGACCCTCTTGTCTCCACCATCACCGACGGTCCATCAGACCTATCTCTTCCATTGTTTCCCCAGCCACAGCCGCAACCTCAGTTGCAACCTCAACCTTATCTACTAGGGAAACAGTGGGGTTCATTCCCACTCAACAAGATCCTTTTCGTTTTTCTTTGCCTTTTCTTTTTCCTACCATCCAAGATCGTGAGTAAGTTTATCTTAGAAACCCGCAATCTATAGGATTTCACACTGGGAGATCCTGTGTGGTACCTTGAACCACCTACCCTACCTCTAAGGCCCCAAGATGTGTTGACTAATGTCCATCCAATTGATATGATGTTGCACCTACCTCCAGGTCCATCAAAGACTCCTCCCGTCTCTAGGCTTGCCCCTCTTCCTCCAATAGAGACTGGGGGCAAGGCAACCAAAGCCACAACCAACACCATTTTCATGATATCTAGCACCAGTTCCCCTTTCGCCTCGTCGGATGTGGAAGATCCACCTGATCTATCCCAGCACCACTTACGCGATGACAGAGATATATGTAAAACCGCCTTCGGTTTTACCCCATTCCCTTTAAACCATAGTGTGGAATTGGTTCTTCCCATAAAATACCAGATTTTGTCATCCCTCCTTGCCAATTACCTTCGTCTCAGCAAGGGGGCATACCTCTTTGCTTACTCAGATGGTCTCCTCTTGAACAAGCCGCGTAACGGGCTCTACCTCAAGAGAGTCTATGCCTAATACCACCATTATGAATCCCTTATAGCATAGTTTTTTTTTCCAACTTGTTTACCACAAATCAAAGACCCCCATTTAGGGGTAGCACCATCAACTGCTAAATCGGAGTCACCCGAAATTAGTTCGAGACACCTCTCATGGCTCCGAGCTCAAACTTATATCTCCTTACGGGACCAATGTCTCATGTTTTATAAATCAATTTCGGGACCATTTCCCACAAGTCACCTCGATTTACGAGCCATGACATGACGATGCGAGTGTCTATGGACTTGTACTTGTATCACACTTCCCGACCACAACTCATGTGATTTTTCGGGCCACCGCCCATTAAGGAGTGTAACTTTACTTTTATTTTTGTATTTACAATTGTCTTTTTCACCGCACCTCACGCAGACATCTGGACCATTGTCCACAAAACCATTTATTTTTCTTGCATGTATTTGGCATATAAGTGCCCCTAGCCTTGCACTCACATTGCATGTGGTCAAGTCCGTCCACCGCAACACACACACACGCTCTCCTGACCTCTGTCTGAGAGCCACCTCGGTTTGTGTGTCCCTGCTGCATTGTCTCGCAAGCCTCTATCACGATCTATCCCACATATGTATTGGTATGTTTGAGAGCCTTCTGCTCCATCCATACTGCGTGGATGACCTTTGGACCTCTTTCCACCGTCTTGACATGGGGCACCGCCTGTGCTACCACAATCGGTTGACCATATTGGAGTTTCTTTCAAGATCTTTTCTGACTCCTTAAAACAATGAAAAGATCGCCGAGCACAGCTACTTCCTTTCCTGCTCACTAAAGTATAAGAAAGGGCGTCTACATCGTATCATTTACCTCATTTTGTGGACCATGTAGACCATCAATTGAAAAGGACCTCCTTGGCACACTCAAGCCAAGACCGTACCCCTCTGCATACTTTTATACTTTCTCGGACAGAGGGGCCGCGCTTTACGAAAAATCTCACCACGAGTTGTCGTTAAGCTATTTTCCATCCTTCTCAACAAGAAAATATTGCTGAGCAAACTTGGTTTCATTCATGCTCGTAAAAGTATTTGAATGATCATCCAGTCAGTATAGGTTTAACCTTTTCCGGCCTGATTGGACTACCAACGGTAAAGAAGTTACCCATCCCCTCCAGGATGGGCGAGCTCTCCTATGTATACTTTTATCCTTTTTCAGGAACAAGAGACTACCAATGAAAAAGAGCCCCTACTGGAGTCTTCTTTGTGCTTTCAAACTCTCTAAAATTGAAAGCACCATCGAGCATTTACCTTCTCGAGCTCACCAGAAATCCACAAGATCGTACCACAACAGTGTCCCTAGACACCACCCCACATAAAACAGTTTGGCAGCATTCCCACATTGGGTCGCCTTTGTTCAGAGTACTCTGTAATGTGTCTTCCTTGGATCCCATCAGTATCAAAAGTGTCCACCTCCTCCAAATATTTCCAATCTACAGCAACACTCCCAATATTACAGCTATGATCCCATTCCCATGACTTAAGTTTCATTTGTTTCCTGGTCTGCCCTGCCATCATACTCTGAAAAAAGGAAGTTTGAGTCTCCCACTCCCCCCCTGCCCTTGTTCAGTTCTTTTCCTTCCCTCCCCTCCCCCCCAATTTAGTGATTCAGTCCCCAGATTGCTTCACACCTTTCGGTTATCTCCCTCGAGCTCCTGGTTAAGGAAACATCATTGCCTTGACTAGGGGCAGGTCTCCCTCTATCGATGCCAACACACATATTCCATAGGATAGACCCAAAGGTCCCCGTACCTTGGTTTCATTAACATCATTGATGAGTTCCTTGGACCACTTGAGAGGAGTCCTTAGTGCCTCTTGAGATGGTTGTTTCTCACGTGATCGACTTCAACTCCATCATCGCACCATTGACATTCGTAAAAGGTTTGTTCCGCACAGTACTTGGTCAAAGACCCCAGATGTCACTTGACTCTAGCACATTGGTGAGTCTACTCGAGGGACCTAAATAGGTTATTTCCCTTGTTATTTCGGGGTTGCATTGGAGACAGTGTTCAGAAGCCCCAGCAGTGTTTCGATATACCTTTATGATTGATGTAGCATACTTGTACCACAGAGACTCTGACTCTCAATCAGTGAGTCCATACAGCTATGTACCGTTCCAGATCCAGTAGACCGTCAGTCATGAAGATATAGCATTCCATAAGAATTCCATGGGTCCAATGTACTAGATCAGTATTGTATTCAGCCTCACATGGAGGCAACCATTATTGTAACATCAGTTGTATATGATCGGCTCTTGTATTTTAGAGCATAGATCAAATTATTCTTTCGACATTGTCACGAGCATGGGGATGCCCGCCTATTCCATATACATGTCACACATTTATTGTATCTCACCCATTGATGGGAACCATATTAATACAAAAACTAAAATCCACCATGCCCCAGCCCCGGAAGCACCACCTCTACACAGCAAATCCTATGATGTCCGTCGACCATACGTTGAGCTCCTGCCCTCACACATCAAGGGGTAATCTGTTAACCCAAAAATCCCCCACATAGCTCTCTATGGCCTACACCACCCAAGGACACCATCTCACGACCCTCATATCACTCCATTAGACCCACCATTAAACCCCCACACCCTCAAAATAGCCTAAGGATGAAGAAAAGGGGCTAAAACCACAAAAAAAGAGCCCAAAATAGTCTCCTAGGAGCTAAAGCCCTAAAAAGGGGGCTAAACCCCTAAAAGGAGCTAAATTTAGGGCAAAAGGGGCTAAAATCCCAAAAAAGGGGCTAAAGCCCTGACCAAGGGCTTAAAACCCTAAAACCCCTTGGAAAAGCTATAAAAGGAGGGTGGGGGCTCACTCTCAAAACACTTCTCCCTTTGCCTATTGTTATGCTGCCTGTGGATGCTTTGAAACCTTTGCCTCTCAAACCACCCACACTCCCTCTCCTCCATCTCTATCTCCATTTAGCCATTGCTCCCCATCCAAGAGAGAGAGGTGCTTCCACAAGCCTGGGCATGGTGGCCCATTCCCACTAGAGAAGGTATAATTTGTCTTGCATGTTTAGTTTATTTGTTTTATATGTTTTCTAACCCTTGTTTCCATTTGTAGGTTTTAGATCTAACATTGTTTTGCAGGTTATTGTAGCATAGGATTTTTTTGTAGGTTTTAAGGAGGCGGAACCCTAACCCATTTTCTGCAGAGGGGTTCACCATTGCTTCTACATTTTCTTCTTTCTGTCATTAGCTTAGCTTTAGTTTTACTTTCTGCTCATAGTTTAGTTTACTGTTCTGTCATTTTCATTTCTGTTTTATTTTCTGCATTTCCATCCATGCAGGAACCTACCCTTATGTCCTATAGATAGAAGGGAGCCATTCCTACCCCTGTAGCAGGGAGAAATCATTGCTACATGAGTTGTTGGTCAGAGTGTTAGAAGTTTGGTCAGGTGTCAGAGATTGTAAGAGTTGATATCATCCTCACCGCCAGGTCTTGGGGCACAGAAACCAAAATTAACGTCATATCCCCAAACCATCAGTAATCTAATAACATAGACAGTAAAAAATAAAAATAATAATTAAATATTTTAAATAATACCAAACCTTAGTCAAAATTTCATTGCATTTAATCAAAACTATTACAAACTTTAGAAGATTGAAAAATTTTACCCATATCTAAATGAATTAATACTCATGAGCGATTCATAATAACATATGCATCACTATATGAATGTTACGAATGTCCATTTTCATTGATGGAAAATCCATTTGTTGCTACTTTCCCCATATGAAAGGTAACCTATAACATCAAACCAATTTTCTTAGCATCCAAGGGCTAGAAACATCTTTAGAATTAAAATAAAATTAAAATAAAGATTAAAGGAAACTAGCGCAGAGCACTGGAATGAATAACAAAACATAGAATGAATGGTTCCAGCAAGCATAAAGAATGCCTCTGAACATGGACTACCTGAATGCATAGAAATTGGATCATTAGCAAATTAAACTATCCTTAAAATGTATTGTATTAGGCATAGTGTTTTTAGTGTTTTTTCATAAAATATAGTTCTGAACTATAAGATTAACAGAAGACCAAATAGAGACTAAATCCACTCTGCCTACCCACCATGGTTAAGGGAATATACATGCATGCGCCATACTTACAGTGCTATAAGCTATGTGTTCAAATTACCAATAAGCACAAATGCAAAGCAGCTCTAATAAAATAAACATTAAAAACTAAATGTGCTCTGAAGGCTGATTTCCAAGTTATGTAACGAGAAAAACAACTGAGATACCTATTTGTATAAGTTTTGTAACGAGAAACTGAGATACCTATTTTTATATGAAGGAAATGGTATCAGACCAATTGTATTATCACTGATTATAAATGCAGCCATTGTTACCACACTATATATGACAGTCATTATTATCACAACTAGTTCGGTAGCAGAAACCACCCCAAAGGGTCCATCTACAAGTATTGGAAATGTCCATGAACAAAGTCGCCGGTACTCAGATTTCTTCATCCTAAATTTTGATCAATATCTAGTATCTTGTAATGTGGATGCTATCAGCTTTTTAAAAAACAAGGAAGCACTCCCACATATAGTCGTAACACTAGAGATCCAGCTAGCTGCTCAAGGCATATAATAGCATAAAGAAATTTTATGCACCTCCTATGCCTTCTTTTAGGGAAAAGTGCTTATAGTTTTTTGTACCATTCACCGCTACTCTGAATATTTATTTTTCAATACAATAATATCCACCATTCCAGGGAAAAGTGTTGGGGCGCGAACCTTGAAGGTCCTAATTAATTTTGGCAACTCTGCGGTTTTGGTGTGAAGCTTGTAAGCGGAGTTGCGGCCCAAAATAGTCTTAGGGGTGTCGGGGTTGGGTCGAACCCCCTCTTTTTGTAATTAAACCATGGTTTGAACTCATGGTTTTTAAGCCCATGGTTTAAACACATGGTATTGTAATAGTGCACTAGTATAAATAGGCACTTATGTAAACGAGTTAGGGTTGTTGTTGTCGTTGTTATGATGATGATGATAATTTGATGTGAAGCTAAGGCATGTTTTAGGGTTTAAGGTTAAGTCCCAACTGTGTACGTGGACGACCTATGCAGCTGAGTGCACAGAGGGTTTTGTAAGAAAGGATATGCAGCTGAGTGCGCAGATAGGAGAAAGGATCTGCAGCTGAGTGCGCAGATAGGAGAAAGATATCTGCAGCTCAGTGCACAGTTTTGGGATTATTGAGAAGACCTACAGCTGAGTGTGTAGGGATCTACAGCTGAGTGTACAGATCAGAACTGTTGTTTGTAAAGAGTTGAATAAAACACGGTTCTGTGGACGTATCCCCTACACTAGGGTTGAACCACGTACATCTTGTGTTGTGGTGGTTCCTTTTTGTTTTGTGTTGTTTTTGTTTTATGCATTTATTAAGTAGGTGAATGATAAGTAAGATATATTGTTAAGGATTAACTTTGCTGTGAATTCCCAGTTAGGGGTTAAGCAAGTAACTGTCTATTTATCTAAACTACGAAGCTAATTAAGTGACTGTCGAAGCTCTGTGGTATATGTTTAATATTTGTTAAGGCTAAAGGTACAGTAATATCCCTCTTTTTCCTGCAGAAACCCGATTCTGCGGCACCCCATAGCTGTTTCGGGTGAGACTGCAACCTGTTCGCAGGTTCTTGCCGAAAGGGCCAACAGTGTGGGTCTTTTTGTTGGTAAGATAATAGTATAAGAACCTGGGTCTGCCCTAAGCAAGTCAACAAATTGGTTCCATTGCCGGTTGAACTCAGTATCTGCTCAAGAGGGATCTACGTCGTGCTTGGAGGGATATGTTTTGGAGGCCCTCGGTAAAAGAAATCGGTGACTGGGTTGAGGACACATATCTGAAATTTGTTGAACAAGAAAATAAATATCCTCGTCGTAGCTCAGACGACTTTTTACAAAGTTACATTTTTTTTCTAATATTTATGAAATTTTCTTTGGTAGTATCTACATAGAATTACACCAGTAGTTATCCAAGTTGACAGAAAGAAGGACAAACTTCCAAGAATTTCAGTCTCCTACCTGGACCCCAGAAAGAATTAACCTATTGAAAAGAGTGAACAACGCCGTATCTAGAGCAGTTGACTTTTGGACAACAGGAACCCTTGAAGCATTTGTGACGGAGTTTTCCATCGACACACATACTTCTTTTAGCGAAGCAGAAAGACAGTTCTTCAAAGGACCAAGGGGTAAGTACTTGAACTCACTTAGTCTGAAAATTAAAATGCTCTTGGCTGAAAAACGCATATTGCTTATTGAATTAGATTGCTAGATTTAGTACTACTAACCTATGTTTGAAAGTGAAAGTGACTTCGACAAGCAAAGTGGTTTGCTTAGAAGCGGTAAAAGATACAAGAGAAATTTTGGATCCTTTACCCTAGGCCAAAATACCGATTATACCCCTTTAATCCTAGAAGAGTCTGAAGAAACCCCTTTTGTTAGAAACCCTCCTATAACTCCGCAACGAAGATCTGTTATCCCTGAGAACCTGTCGCAGTCTGAAAGTAACCCTAGCCCAAGTAGTCCTGTCACAGGTCAGTCTACCTCAGTAAGTCCCCCCCCCCGTTACCCGTTTTCCCCCCCCCCCCCCCCCCCCCCCCCCTCGATCCGCTATGGCCCACGTAAATGATGATATCAAGCTCCCAGTCTTTAGAGGAACTGGATCAGAGGATCCAAAGCAGTTTTGGTTCTTCTGCGAAGCTGTTTGGACTGCTAAGAACATTATGGATTAGAATACAAGAACAGCGCAGCTGTTCACATCTTTTAGAGACTGAGCTTTGACCTGGTTTATGAATTTTTCCAGTACTCAGAACTATATCTTGGCCGACATTAAAAAAGAAATGATTAAAGAATTTAAGAAGCCTAAATCATAGTCACAGTCTATAACTGAACTAAGGAAATTAATCAGAAGCGAGGTGAATCAGTTTGGGACTTTGATCAGAGGTTCAAGGTTCTGCTGGATCAAGTTAGCTTCACTATTGGACTAGAACAACATAAATAATGGTTCATTGCAGCACTGTTGCCACATATCAGGACTCCACTCATGCAACAGAAGGTTGTTGATCAGCAAGAAGCATTGGAAATTGCTATGAAGCTCGAAATAGCTCCTGTCAGAGATAATTCTGGGATAGCCCAAATACAAGCAAAGTTAGCAGAAATGGCTTTGGAGCTTCACGACATGAAGAAAGGGAAAGCTACTCGCGAAGAGGTGTGGTGTACACGATGCAAGGCAGAAGGTCACGACAGAGAACAGTGCCCTGCAGTAAGAAATTATCTGAACACTGGTGCACCAAACCCATTTAACCCTACTGTCCTATATTGTGAGATTTGTAGAACAACTAGTCAACAACGACCTGAAGATTGCTACCTGCTGCAGAGATATGTTCAAGTTCCTAAGAATCCCTACTGCAAGTTTTGTAATTCAGTTGGACATAATGAAGACGAGTGTCGCAGCTTTGATCTCATGAGAGAGCGAACCTATGATGCTTATAGGGTACAACCCGAGGCACAAGGCAATGACGGATATGGTTACCATGGTAGTACATCAGGTCGAGGTAATTTCGGAGGTTGAGGTTGTAGTGGTATTCCTGAAAGAGGTCGAGGCCAGGTAATTTGCTACAACTGTAATCAGGCAGGACATGTATCTAGAGATTGTCAGAACCCAACTACGACATGTCGATATTGCAGAGCAGTCGATCATGTGATTGAGTAATGTCCACATTTGATATCCAAGATACAAGAAATAAATGGCGCTCCTACTCAGAATGTTCAGATGATTGCTGTAGAGAAAATATCTGTCCCAGCCGTTAACGTTGTTACAAGGAGTGGAGCTACGACGCAAGTGCAGAATAAGGAAAAACAATTTGACGAAGCTTGGGTCTGCAAGACCCCAGAGAAAATTCCCGTCTTCGATGTTGAAAGAGAAAAAGGCACATTTATGGAAGCCAGAAAACACTTTGCTGATTCAAAAACATCAGTAGCAACTACGCAACAGTAGTTACAGTCTCAAGAAGCTTCGCCAACTCAAGTAAGTACACTAACATCATTTTTATAGAGTTGTATGAAGTTATTAAGAAATCAAAATGCTTTAAATGAGTTACGGAAAGTTATTCAGTCTTGCGAACCTCAGCAAAGCTCTGATAAAGGAAAAAATGTTAATAGAGTTAGAAGGATTGGAAGAGAGATGAGATTGCATGCTCAGATAGGAGAGTATGACATGACTGATATTATTTTAGACCTAGGATCAGAAGTGAATGTCCTAACTAGGCAGACATGGGAACAAATGGGAAGACCTACGCTTGAATGGTCCCCTATACAACTGAGATTAGCCAGCCAGCAGAAGAATGTGCCCTTGGGAAGATTCCCTAGTGTACCAGTGGACATTGATGGAGTCAGTACCTTAGCAGATTTTGAAGTCATTGAAATAATTGACGATAGTAACCCCTATCCAGCATTGTTAGGAATTGAATGGGCAATAGAGAATGATGCAGTAATCAACCTGAAAAATAGACAGATGACTTTTGAAGGAAAAGGCTTGAGACTCATAGTTCCATTGGACCCTTCTCAAGGAGAAAGGTATACAGATCCAGTCAGACATGAAGATCATGATGTTTTAGATCATATTTACAACATCACAGCCAAAGAAGAAGACTATGTTAACCCTACTACTGAAGGCATAATGGATTGGCAGTGTGACAGTTCTTGCATGACTGATTCAGACGAAGGCCTAGAGAATTGGCAGAATAGACTTTATGAACTACATGGACACCGATGTGCAAGAATTACCAAGTCTATCAGACGGGTTGGCTCACAGACAAAGATCTTGCCTAATTTTGATGGCTTGATAGACCCAGAAGATTTTATTACACAATTCTCGGAGCAAGTACCAGATTCACAGAAAATAGAGACCCTAGCTTCAGCATTCAGAGCCACAGCTGCCAGATGGTGGAATGGTCATACAAATCATATCCTTAGTTGGAGAGCTTGTCAAAAGTTTCTTCGCCTGAGATTCATGGATCAACCTCAAGAGGTGCGAAGCATATTTAATGGTAAGACTAGCCCTCAGGAACATTTGAAACAGTGTTATGAAGCATGGAAGCATGTACCTTGTGAAGAATGGGTACATATGTTTGTACACACTCTGGAACCTTTAGCAAAGAACTGGTATGTGGAGGTTGAGCTTCACCATGGTACTGTAAGTTGGGATAACCTTGTTGATAGTTTTGTGCTTACATTTTCTATTAATGAGGATTGCCCTGTTTTGGACGCAGCTATTAGGTCGATCCATACTAAGGTGTTTGATGATAAAGAAATAGCCGAGTACCAACTTGATTCGAAGGAACAAGAAGCTAATGTAGTAGAATGTTATAACCTCGCCATAGATGAATATGACGACCCGCGCAACATTAATATTCCTGAGTCAGAAGGACACTGTGAAGAAATATTGTCAAGGGTCGAAGCTCGAAGCTCTGTCAAAACTGGTGCCATGATGTGTCGAAGGTCCTTATTTGTGGCACAGCCAAAGTTACTGGTTATGCCGAAGAGGAAAGGTGTGTCGAACCTCAAAATGCGACCGTTGGAAAAAATAAGATTTGACGGCGCTGGTACATTAACTGCATTAACTGCCTGTAACAATGAGATTTTAAGGAATCTAGCGTCGTTTGGACAAAATATACAGCTGCTTTGTCAGATTTGGTGTCTTCAATGCACAGTTATGACAGATTTGGTCGATGGATTCTATAAGAAGACACCCAGGCCTGCGAAGTTCGCATTACTCATTTTCTTGAGTTTTACAGTTCAGTCCATGTCATCTGATCGCGAAGTCCAGGAATTGTTGAGCGAATTCAGAGAAAGGGGTCTGCAGAATCTTATGAGCACTCCAGCCGCATCTCCACCTTGCGAAGAGACTCCCACAACGCCGAGTCATCCAATGCAAACGTAATCAACTAGGAAGAATTTTAGGGAAGAAGTTCGTTCTAAGCAGAACGAAGAAAGGAACCAGCCATCAAGAAGGACACTAGAGGATCCCGTGATGAATCCTCTTGGAGAATTCGAAGACCCTAGTGAGGATGAGAACATTGCACTGCAGCGTCCACCATATCTTCCGCCTGTGGGACCAGGAGTTCAACCACCTTAGCGGATAGCCAAGTTCACATTACACACCCCGTCGCTGCCACAGGGTGTGCAGCTGGTTGGAACAATGACAGGAAAAATAGACCGGCTGAAGTACGCAGGCCACGATACAAATGATCGTGGGAAATTTCCACAGTTCACAGCTGGGAAATACTTGCATTCTGTCTATTATGTGGAAACCAGTACGATGCTACTGGAAGTGAAACAGTGGGCTGCTGGCTTGGAGAAAGCTAGCCTGTTAAAAATGTTGAATGTTCCCCACTTCGGTCACAGCACGCCGGTGACCATAGTGGTTAAGCAGCTATTGGCGTTGGTGCATGATGGGCACTTATGGATAGGAAGCCAGCACGTTCCTATTGATGGAGAACTGATCCATAAGATCACAGGCTTGCTGAAGGAAGGGCCTGATCCTAGCATTGAGTTCATGGGAAAGCATGAAGACACCAAGCTGGCGCAGAGCATGAAGGAACGCTTCGGGCTGACGAAAGGAAAGCGAGGGTATCAAACCTCGACAATCCAGCACCAGAACATTCACTTCGCCGCAGAGCTACTAGAATGCAAGCTAATGTGGAAGTGTAGACAAAATGAAGTATCTGCCACGATTGTTAGTATCGCTGCAAACTATGCGGAGGGCTACAATTACAATTGGGCAGCGTACATTGCCAAGGAGTTCCTCGAAGATGTCCGTGATGCACAGGAGAAAGGTAGACCCTTTCACTACTCATGTTTGTTAGTGCTTATTGCACTGGCAGGATGGAAAGAACCTACTAAGGCACAGTTTGTTGATGTGCCTCCACACATGCCTGGCGCAGCAAGATACGTATCTCTGTTGGTGTCGTAGGACAAAACCTTCCAGCAGATGATGAACTACGTGTTCGCCTTCTATGCAATGAATATTTCCTATGAGATCCTGAAGACACCGCAGCTCAGTAATGAGTTATTTTCTCAGTATGCGGGAGTGGCCAACTTCAGGGCTGACATGCATCATGTCTTCATCCAAGCCCGCGCAGATAGCAAGCACAAATGGTCGAAGTTGCCATATGTGGTGAACGAGGAATACATCCTCGCAGTAGTCAAGCAGTGGCCGGCTGAATGGATGAAGGACACAGGAACAAAGCCGAGCATACCAACACCCCCAATAACAGATGTGGGCGCAGGTCCCAGTCAGACGCAGCAGAATAACCCACTCGAATAAAGCGACGAAAAATATGAGTCGGAGCAGAGCGGAGATGACCAAGGTGGAGATGATGGAGGTGAAGAAGAAGAAGAAGAAGAATCAGTCAAGACAATTTCCGACCCCAATCACCCAGATAAGTGTAAGTCGTCAGAGGCAGAGGAAGTGACTAAACCTCGGCCTAGAAAGAAAACAAAGGCGTCAAAGGGCAAGAACATCGTCGAAGAGCCTGCTTTGACGATGGAAGAGCTTAATCAGGCATTGACAAGGTCCATAGAAGCACTAACCAACAAGTGGTCAGAATTCACAGCTACACATCTTGATGCACTCTCGCGCATAGCGCAACGAATTACAGAACTCAAGGCGTTAGCAAAAAGATCAGCGACTGGTGCTGCAGCAAGCAGTGCCCCAACAAGCGCGCAGCCAGATACTCGGCAATGGCCAGCCAGAAATAACAAAGGACAGGTCCCAAGTGCGGCCCTCATAATAACTGACGCAACATCTCGCTCGCAGATGAGCATGACAATTGGGATAGATTACACCAAGTTTTCTATGCCGGAGCTGCATCTGTTCCAATTGGAAATCATGAAGGAGATCCAAGCACGAGACTACTACTCACAAATGCAGTTAGAGAATGCCACGAAGCAGAGTGAGAGCATCGCAGCGCAGTTGGATGAAGCTGAACAGAAGAAGAGGGAAGCAGAAAGCAAGCAGGCTTCACTAGCGCGAGCATTGGACGAGGCGTGTCGAAGTCTCCCTGACTTCAACATAGAGGCTGCAGAAGAACCAGAGCAGAGGCTCGCCACACTGAAAGACTATGCACAACAGTCTCGCAGCCTGATAGAGAAGATGAAAATAGAGCACAAGGTTCAAATTGCGGAGCTTCAACTTCGCATCATTTCAGAGAGTCCACCAGAGGTCAGGGAACAGCGTCGCAGGGATATTCAGGCCTCAGCAACGAAGATCTCAGATCTTGTGAGCAGTGCATCAAAGCTACTGGACGAAAGCGTCGAGGCCTGGGCAAACTTACAGGACCACCCAGAAGTCAAAAAGCTACAAGAAACTATCAAGCAGCGACAGACAGAGTTGGATGCAGTAAAGGCAGAAATCGAGACACTGCCTCCTATGCAGAAGATGCTTAAGGTGAAGCAGAGCAATGACCTCCAACAAGAAATTGAATCCTGCAGGAAGAAAGAAGCACTATTGGTGAGCTCTGTGCAACCTCTCATTAACGAGGCCTTAGAGTTGAGGACTGTTGCAGATATCCAGCTCAAAGTTTTGAAGGAGTATGATGCATTCGCACAGGAAAAGGCCAGCGAAGCATCGTTAACAACATTGCAGGAGATCGTGGAGAAGGAGCAAGCAGCTGAAGATATCATGTGCAGCCTCAACAAGCAGTTCACTATCTTCACCAACAAGATCCTCTCACCAGAAAAGCAGCAGAGTACCCTGGGACGAGACACTGGTGAGTCTTAGGGGCCTGTTGGGGCGCGGACCTTGAAGGTCCTTAATTTTGGCAACTCCGTAGTTTTGGTGCGAAGCTTGTAAGCGGAGTTGTGGCCCAAAATAGTCTTAGGGGTGTCAGGGTTGGGTCAAACCCCCTTTTTTTGTAATTAACCCATGGTTTGAACTCATGGTTTGTAAGCCCATGGTTTAAACACATGGTATTGTAATAGTGCACTAGTATAAATAGGCACTTATGTAAAGGAGTTAGGGTTGTTGTTGTCATTGTTATGATGATGATGATAATTTGATGCGAAGTTAAGGCCTATTTTAGGGTTTAAGGTTAAGTCCTAACTGTGTGTGTGGACAACCTCTGCAGCTGAGTGCGCAGAGGGTTTTGTAAGAAAGGATCTGCAGCTGAGTGCGCAGATAGGAGAAAGGATCTGCAGCTGAGTGCGCAGATAGGAGAAAGATATCTGTAGCTAAGTGCGCAGTTTTTGGATTATTGAGAAGACCTGCAGCTGAGTGCACAGGGATCTGCAGCTGAGTGCGCAGATCAGAACTGTTGTTTGTAAAGAGTTGAATAAAACACAGTTCTATGGACGTAGCCCCTACATTGGGGGTGAACCACATACATCTTGTGTTGTGGTGGTTCCTTTTTGGTTTGTGTTGTTTTTGTTTTATGCATTTAATAAGTAGGTGAATGATAAGTAAGATATATTGTTAAGTATTAACTTCGCTGTGAATTCCCAGTTAAGGGTTAAGCAAGTAACTGTCTATTTATCTAAACTGCGAAGCTAATTAAGTGACTATCGAAGCTCTATGATATATGTTTAATATTTGTTAAGGCTAAAGGTACAGTAATATCCCTCTTTTGCCTGTAGAAACCTGATTCTGCGGCACCCCATAGCTGTTTCGGGTGAGACTGCAACCTGTTCGCAGGTTGTTGCCGAAAGGGCCAACACTGTGGGTCTTTTTGTTGGTAAGATAATAGTATAAGAATCCAGGTCTGCCCTAATCAAACCAACAAAAAGTGCTTATAGCTTTTAGTAACATCCACCATTCCAGGGCAAAGTGCTTATAGTTTTTGGTACCATTCATCATCTGAACATTTATTTTCCAATCCAATAAAATCCACCATTCCAAGAAAAACAAACTAGAAAACAATAACAAAAACGTAGAAGCTACTCTATAAGGAAAATCAAACTCATGTGAGAGAGACGTACCTTATGCTCCTTTCAGGCATGGCACGATACCTTCATGTACAATTCACCGCCACCTTGAACACTCATTAATCAAAACAAATTTATTTAAACAAATTCAATAAAACTAAAGCATGGTACACCCAAAAAAGAAAATCCCCAATTCCAAAATAATCTGAAAAAAATGACTAAAAAATGCAGAAGCTACGTAGAACGTTCCAAAATGACAGACATAGCAGAGAAACCATACCAGAGGAATTGAAAAGGACACCGGTAGAGAATACAATGAGGTAATCTGGAGATGGATGCAGCTTCAACTTCAGGGCAGCTTCAACTTCGGTTGGAGCTTCAACAACCATCGGTGACTTTCCTATTTCATCAAATCCCATCTCATTCCATGAATGGACAAAACATAAGCTAATGAATCAAATGAAAACCTGATTCAAATTTTTACCTAATGGCTTTGAACGCCCCTCCTTCTGATCATTCTATATGCGTATGAATGTTGTTTCTCTCTCTCCCCCATCACACAACAAATGAACAAGCAGGCATACACATACAGACATATACACAAACATTTAGACATACACACAGACATATTCAAGTGATTTTGCATGCGCTTGAAGTTTAATCAATATCTAGTATCTAGGTGGGATTTTGCATGCGCTTGGATGCATGCATGCACTTCAACTACTAATACTTTATCGAACACACAAATCTATGTGGAACGAGCAACTCCAAATACAAGTGTGTGTGAGCTAGCAATTGCAAATACATGTGTGTGAGGTGTTGGCCAGAGTGTCAGAAGGTTGGTCAGGTGTCAGAGATTGTTAGAGCTGATATCATCCTTGCCGCCGGGTCTTGGGGCATGGAAACCAAAATCAACATCATATCCCCAAACCAATAGTAATCTAATAAAATAGACAATAAAAAATAAAAATAATAATTAAATATTTTAAATAATACCAAACCTTAGCCTAAATTTCTTTGCATTTAATCAAAACTATTACAAACTTTAGAAAATTGAAAATTTTTGCCCATATCTAAATGAATTAATACTTATGAGCTATTCATATATATATCACCTGCGATGACATAACAAAGATAAAGTTAATATTTATATAATATGGGTCATGGGATGATGAAAAATATCCATACATATTTAATGTTCATATATGTAATATGGGCCACGACACATGTCTCACCATATATCGTTTTTTATTTAGATTGCTCGTATATCGTAATTGGATGCTAATAAGATTAGGTTAGTTGTATATTATGTATGTATTTTATTTTATTATTACGGTTGTTATTATACTTTGTATTATATTTTTTTAGATGATTTGGTTTAAAACTTGATTATTTATATTTTATATTTTATTACATATTTATTATATTTTTATAATTTTGTAAGAAAAATAAAATTACAGTTTAATATATTATTATTGTCCATAGTAATGAGTTGGCAATATTTCTTGCTATCTCTATCCTCTCCTCATTGACTAGAGTTACAAATATAGTGCCATTATTATTGCATTATCTTTAGATTTTAAATTGAGAACGTTGTAGTGGGATTTCTAGTCTTACACAAGGTGGAAAATAGAAATATGGTTTCTTTGAACCAATCAAGTTTTATAGGAATACATTGTTTTGGATCAAGATGATTGTGGCTTACTAGCAATATTAATAACGAAATATATGAAAATCCCTAGCATGCACAAGGAAGGAATTGTGTAATAGATGGGTGTTTGGTGGTCTTTATCTAGCATTAGATGTGATATCTTGTAAATCACTGCTTTTATATTTATGCATTCTAGTGACCTTGAGTTTGTTAACGAATATGATTATCATATTAAGGATGACATGTAATCTTATGAATACATATGGCTCCAATACACTTATGTTGATATGTTTATTACATGCAATAACATGATGATGTGGTATCCTTTAAATGGAACGATGATTGTAAGTAATGATTTCCTTTAATAATGTGTAGTAATGTGATTATTTATGACAATATTTCATGATGGCATGATGTAATAACATGTGGCTCATTGTGGAAGATAGATTATGACCAGCATGCAGGAACATATGGTGTATCATGGTGATAATATAACATGATGATTTTGTGACGACATGTGCATTTCATGGTATGTCGATTCTTATGATAGCACGCAATGAGTAGCACGTTGATACTCTTTAATTTGTCAAGTTTTGATGAGATAAATTGTTATGATTGCATGTGACTTTATTTTTTATGATGACTTATGTTCTTGCAATGATGAGCATGTTATCATAATGGGATTTTCCATGATAACTTGGTAGAATCACTTAATATTCACAATGATGTTATAATTCTTATGGTATGTTGACCATGTTATTATGAAAATAATGGAATGTTATTATGAAAATAATGGAATGTTATTATGAAAAGAATGGAGTGTTAGTACGTGTTATTCATGAATATGATACTTCACGATGACTATATGACTTTATGTTGATAATTACCATCGTATGATGGCAAGAGGTAACATGTAATTGTTTAATATTCATGGTTTATTATGGATAGGGCGGTGTATGGTAAATTTATGCTCTCTTGAAAGAATATGGTAGCATATATTCATAATGATGATATATTACTAATGCATGGATTGCATGTTATGAGATGGTGATAGGAAGGAAAACCATGCATGGGCCTTGGGTCGGTTCATTCAATGATTTTGTGGGATACCATAACTACAAATGAGAATTGTTACAAATATCATCTTATGGGAAGGGGACAGTGTTAGTTTTTCTAACTTATTTTACTTAGGATATTTATTTGAAAGACTAACAAGCACAACAATACATCAAAGATACACAAGATACACAAGACACGGAGATTTTCATCAAGGAAACCATAAAGGACAAAACTGTGTTTCCTTAAGACTGTGCTACCACAATAACCTACATTTCCTACCATCTTTTGTTTATTTTCCTTAACACAATTTATTGGCGTGGTAATGTAAAGAAGGTCCTTTATCTTTTCATATCCAGATCATCTCTTTTGTGCTGCACAAAACAAAACAAAGCACGTAGATCACAACACAGATGTATACCACCTTCATTCTATAAACATAGGAACATGTCAGGATGTCACTGAGACAATCCTGTATCTACCACTATGTGAGAACCTTTAGGAGAACACTTAGTACATTACGTATCTCCATGGTCAACCTGCATTCTACCAGTAAAGGAGAGCCACCTAAGTGCACCTCACATGCTTCGTGACCTTATCATCTCAACATGGGAACACGCACATATATCGATTATATGTAAGTAATGATTATGACCAAACAACTTGCTACATCAAGAATTTTATGTTCTAGTTCAACCTCAAGGACTTATTACATCTGAACAACCTGTGTCCAAGATCTTTTTCGTCCAAACAACCTTTGGGTGTATTACATCCGAGTAACCTGCGTACCACGCCATGGCTCTTTTTACACTTGGACAAACCATAAGACTTATTACATATGAATAACCTGCGTAGCATGCTAGGACTCATATTTACATTCAGATAACCTGTCTCAAGACTGATTATGTTTGAGTAACCTATGTATAACACCAGGACTCGTATTGACACTCAAACAACCTACAGGACTGATTACGTCCGAGCATCCTTCTTAACCAAGATTTCTGTGCTTTGAAAACCTGTCTCATTTCCCATGTGAAATATCATGCATATGTATCTTCTAGACTCTCTCTATTTCTAGCATAGAAACATATCAGGACTGATTATGTCCAAGGATAACCTGTGATCTTCACCAGGACTAATTACATCCGAGGACAACCTACAGCACTGATTACGGTTGACAAACCTATGAGCTTCGCTAGGATTTTATGCTCAGACAACCTGTCTCTATAGCTATGCTAGAACTCATCACTCCCTCTTTCAAGAGGTCTCGTTCTGGATCACACCAAGTCTTTCCTTGAATTACTCGAAATTCACTTTGTCAATTTCTAGCATAGAGTCACATCAGGACTGATTACGTCTAAGGATAAAATGCGAGCTTCTCTAGGACTAATTACATTCAAGGAAAACCTACATGACTGATTAGGTCTAAGCAACCTACGAGCTTCACCAATATTTTACGCTCAGACAACCTATCTCTCCAGCTATGCTAGAACTCATCACTCCCTCTTTCGAGGGGCCTCGATTTGGATCACATACTGGAGCTTCACTGATCCTTTCAGCATTATGCAAAAATTCAAGTCAAATCAATGAAATCAGATAGTAGCTTTTAAAAACATACTACCTCAAAAATAGTCAAGTAAGTGGCAACATATTCTACCTTGACTGTACTCAACGCCATGCAGGACTACATCCGTCCAAGCCAGTATATCATATTGGGTCTTAAACTAAAGAAGCAACCCAAGGTGCTCTTCCTCTCAGTGGTGCTTCCTTCCCAATCCGAATCAACATAACCATGCAAGTTAGTCTTCCAATTCATATCATACTTGAGCCCATAACCAATTGTACCCTTCAAGTACCTCAATACATGCTTTGCAAAATGCGGTGAACATGTCTCGGATCCGTCAGGAACTTGCCTAGGGTTTTCACAACAAAGCATATGTCTGGTCTTGTATTCATCAAGAACATCAATGAGCCAACCTCTGACGATACATCGTGGCATCAAATGTCTCTGATGAAGCATTGCAAAGAAGCTTCAAGTTCGATGCCATAGGTGTGCCTATCGCCTTGCGGTCCAGCATTCCAAAATTCTTTGGAATATCCTCTGCATACTTTCCTTGACCGAAGAAAATCCAATCCGCACTCTTCCACACGTCCATGTGTAAAAAGTAGTGCATCATCCCTAGGTCTTTCATTTCGAACTCGGTGGCAAGTCTCCTCCTTGCATATTCAATGAGTTCATCCTCTCCTGTTAGGAACAGGTCATCGACATATAGTAGGAGCATCAATGGTCTTCCTCCTTCAACCTTGAAGAAAAGGCCGGAATCCACTTTACTCTCAGTAAATCCTAGACCCATCAGGAAGTTTTACATCATGTTGTAACATATCGAACTTGAGGATCTTCTGGAGTAACTCCCTCTGAAGCAAAGCATCATTCTCCCTTTTTATTTTGTAATCTATGTATTGAAACATTTTGTACTGTAGTGGCAAGTAGCTTCCTCTGCTACTGATCTTCTATTTATCCATCTAAGGTCACTGGATACCAAGATCCTCTATCTTGAAATTTGTTGAAAAGTTCCTCTTGCACCCATATGTGACCTTGGTGTCCTCTGCGGGCTTTCATCTTAAACCTTGTAGCAAACATTAATATCTTCATCACTCTAGGTGATATTCAAGCTCCTCATGTAATTGTATGTGTTATCCCATGGGTGCCTTATGAGTTCATACAAGGCCTTCTTTAATTTGCACACATGAGTCTTCCTGTCATGTTTCTCGACTCCCAATGGCTGCTCTACGTACACTTCCTCCTCGAATACACCATTCAAGAATGTTGTCTTGATATATAGATGGTGTGTCTCCCATCTCATTCCTGCACATATGGATCTATTGGAAGTGTATGTCACAGCTGGTGCAAATGTCTCCTCGTAGTCTATGCCTTCTTTCTGTGAGAATCCTCGTTCTACGAACCTTTCTTTGTATCCCTCGATGTTTCCATCTACTACATCCTAGATCTTGTAGATCCATATGGAAGACACTACATACTTCCCTTTAGGTATCAAAACCACATCCTAGACATCATTCCCCATGATCAACTAGTACTCTTTGATCATAGTATCCTTCCCTTTCTTCTTGGCTACTTCTTCATAGTTGGAAGGATCTGCATTAATGATATCACTCAATTGTGTCACATAACTAGAGTGTGTCTCAGGCCTCTTACTTATTTGGAAGTCTCGCCATACCATTCTTTATCTTGGATGATTTATCGTGCCTAAGATGGTCTTCATCTCTTGAGGTGGATCTACCATTCTCTTTATATTCTTCTGAAGCTCTTTCTTTCGCCACGGTGTATCTGACCTGAGGAGATTTAGGTTCCTCTTCTGAACTTTCATTACTTATTCTTCGGAATGATATACAAGTCAAGTTCAGTTGCATGATTAGAAACATCTCATAATTTCCAAAACATATTAATAGTGGCAAATATATGTCACATAGTCATGAAATTGTCTTAGCCAATGCTACAACATTCATCCACTTCCCGTACACATACATTAACATCTATATGCCTTCTACCCCAATTTTATTAAGAGTGTGTGGTACTCCTAATATTTCAACAAATAGGTTTCAATCTAGATAAGTAGCAATGGAATGTTGTACAACATCATTGACTTCTTACCCATCATGTGCAATTTAGTAGTATAAATGCAAACACA
Organism: Pseudotsuga menziesii; assembly: GCA_001517045.1. NCBI lineage: Eukaryota > Viridiplantae > Streptophyta > Pinopsida > Pinales > Pinaceae > Pseudotsuga > Pseudotsuga menziesii. The sequence goes on along the minus strand of LPNX010203184.1, from coordinate 616,942 downwards.
CAAATATGCATAATACATCAAATGAATATAAACAAATGCATAACCAAGTAGTATCATGAAATGACAATTGAACACTTATCTTTGCTTGTTTGGTGGGTATATTTCTTCTTGATCCTTATGTCCTTGCAAGAAGGATAGATTCTTCTGCTCATCATCTTCTCCATTCACAACTGCATCATTTCTTATCCAAATGCTAAGATGGATAAGAGGTTCTTCATGAGTTGAATCCTTCTTGATTAGAGTACATATTCCTCATCACTTGAGGAATATTCTTTGAATCATGAGAGATTGATGTTCCATTGCTCCCATATTCTTTTCTCTTGTTATGATTCAAGCTTCTTCTTATGTGCACTCTTCCCGGAGTCTACTGAACGTAATCAACTTCCTTCTGGCACAAAGTTCCTTGAATGAATGAATCCCATGAACTTGGGAGGGGAGTCAAGGTGTTTATAACATTCTCTTCTTCTTCTTTGACTGCTTCGTCACAACATTGAACATTTCCTTTGGTGTCTTCAAGGATGACACATGAGGGATAGAATCTGTAATCTCCCTCGGGATCTTAGAACTTCCTTATTGATATATTGATCCAAGTAATTTTCTTCAAGGATTAGGGATATCCTATACTTCCATGCTCAAAATTTGTCAGCTTCACCAAGCTTATCATCAAGCTAGGTGTGATTAGTCATTTTGAGATGAGAATATCAAATGGAAATAGTAAGGATTTAGATCTTACCAATTTGAGGTGTCTGACCTCTATCCAGAGCTTGCTGAACTAGGTTCTACTATAGAAACCCTAATTTTCCGAACTTGGAATTTCAAACTTATGATTTGACAAAAATATGCAAATTTTCAAGGCGAGTTTTCCAATGTACTCATTTTCTGAAAACAGTGGTGGGAAGCTCCCAGAATAGGAAGCCCTAGTTTCTCCAATTTCTTCTACAGAATTGTTTGATGTTGCTTCTTCTGTATATCCAAAGTTTCAACTCCTTAAAGTATGAAATTTCTCATTGAGATAGCCTGATATGTATTATTTCCGACCCCATAGGTTAGAGTAGAATTGGATTATCCAAGTTGGGCTTATGTTGAGTTTCCCAAGGTGACATTTTTTAGGACTGTTTAGCATAGAGAACTTGTACAGACTTCCACGTGTCATTGTTTCACATTCAGGGTCTGAAAAGTGAACCACGGAAACTAAAGTTCGTTCCCTACCTGTAACATCTTGCGAAATTTGATTTGGACCTTCCTATCCCAAGATATAGAAATTATCCCTAGGTCACATGTTTATGACTGTATTCTGGAGGAGGCTGGAACCCTAATTTGGAGGAATCATATATCCTGAAGTATAGAGAATATGAGGCTGAAACTTTCACATAGGGTACATAAAGATTTAATCTTCTTCCTATAAAAATTTTGGCTCCTGTTACTTCTACAATATCTAGTTATAGAAAAATTTCCAAGATGACTAGAATCAATCTTCTAGGGGTTTCAAGCATGAAACCCTATTTTCCAATAGCTTCCATTGTCGTTATATTCCGGCCGCACAGTGCCTTCTTTCAGGGTGGCTCTGATACCATGTTAGTTTTCCTAAGTTATTTTACTTAGGATCTTTATCTGAAAGAATAACAAGCACAACAATAAATCAAAGATACACAAGATACACACGACACAAATATTTTCATTGGGGAAACCATAAAGGAGAAAACCCCACAAACTTCCTCATAATAGTTCCGTCACAAAGATAGGATGACAAGATACAATAAACCAAGAACAATATGTCAACAACTCTATGTCCCTCCTCTTCCTCTCTCTCCTAAAGTGCACATGAGAAAGCAAGTGAAGTGTGTGACAAATGAGGAGGGTGCCTCACTATTTATATTATTATGTTGAGTTGTTAACTCAACCACTAGGTCGGTCAGGTTACTTGTGGGACCAACCTACCTAAGAATACATTTTAATTTATTTAACCCGGGGACTATTGACCCAGCATACAATAGAGGGTTTACCTCAATGATCATACACAATAATGATATCCCCAAAGGATGAATACACATATCTGATGGGGGTACAACAATATACAATAGTAATATACATCAGAATATCTTTTGAAGTTACAATTACAACAACAGATAACTCAACCAATAAACATGTGTCATTAGTTCTTTTAACCTTTAGAAATTATGGGATTCCATGGCTTGATTTATACTTGTCGATGGGAAGTATATGGGGAGGGATTTTTTATTCCTGGTGCTAGATTCCAATGTACGTTGTGGAGGATTTTTTGGGTCAGCCTTTCGAGTTTCATGGGGTACACTAAGGTAGTTTACCCATAACAATATTTCTGGCCTAACCCATATGAGACCTTTAAGGTTGATGATACCCGAAGGGGAGGATGGATAAGTTCGTGGTAACTTTCAGGTAACTTTCAATTCCTACTGTATGATGTGTAGACATGCTACAGTAAAGGGCCCATTCCATGGTGAGTGGCACCATCCAGAGTCTGATGTGGAGTATTATGGAGTTTGATCGGATGGTATGATTCTCGAGCGGAGGGTGTGTAAGGGAGGAAGTAAAATACATATACAAATAATAAAGATACATAATAACATTAATTGGTATGAATTAGTAAGAATAATCAAGAACATGTAATAATATGAATTACAAAAATTATTTTTAGTACAAATAAAGAATTGCTTGTGCTGGCCACATGGGTGACTCTCACTTGTGCAATATTACTAAAATATAAGTATACTATATAAGTAAAATGTAACTTCAGCACAAAGTTCCATGAAGGAGGTAAGTATGCAACAACCAAAAATACTATTAAACTAAATATAAATATAAATATATGAAAACAAAATTAATATTAAAATAATTAAATAAATAAAAACAAAGATAAAATAAAAGGAAACATTTATCATCATGAATAAGATAACTATGACTAAGAATAATAAATAATAATTAAATAAAAAGAAATTGGTTATTAAATTAATAAAATATACTAAATTAACATTTCAAATAAAAATGAAAAAAAAACTATATAAAGGAGGATGATTGGAGGGAAAGGAGAGTCATTCATTCTTAGTTTTGAAGGAAGATAGGTATGATGATGCATATTGAGGAAGACAACCAAGTTTTCTAGGGTTTATTGGTTGGGGGATTGAGGGCTCTCAGTTCCTGAACTTGGGGGTAGACCCTGAGGGTTTGTTGAATGGAGAGTCGACCCCCATAAAAAAATTTCCTTGTCATTTATGGAGTTCTAGAGGTACATTATTTCCATCAGTCATCAAATCCAGGTACGTATTTAATTGATTTTTACTAGGATATCTTGTTTTATTGTTTTATCTACAAATTTCTCATGATAATGAAGTCAATATTTGGTCAATTGTATGAAGTATTTTCTTGCTTATTGATTGTAGTCTAAGTCCAATCATGGGGCCTTACAGTGTCATCTCCTTTTAATTTTGATGGAGATAGTTTCCAAGTAGTTTAGAAGGTTACAACTGAGAAATGTTTGTGCCATGATAATGGGAAGTATGTGAATGGTTCACACCTTACTAGTGTATAGGGAGAGAATGGGCTATTTTGTTGTTGCAACTGTATAGGATGAAGGATAATGAATTGGTATATTGCTTGCAATGATTAGGAACATCATTAGGAGTTTAATCATGGGGATCTTCTATATTTTAGTGTATTTTTGTGAATGAATAGCGAAATTCAAGTATCATCTTTTGAACTGTCATAATGGACCAAGAAGTGCCAATTTGAGGTAAAACAGAATTCTAGGATCATTATCAGTAATAGATGGAACACAAATAGAATGAAAATCAAGTAGAGTATACATTTCTATTTTTCTTCTTTCTTGAACCAATCTCCTCAAGGCTGGATTCTTAGTTTCTTTCTCTTTTGGTTCATCTTGTTATGTTGAGTCAAAGTATTCACCCTCCAACTCAAGATCTAATTTATTTGTTAGAATTCCTATTTGACAACACTTTAACCTCTCTAAATACTACATCTCAATTTTAAATTGTCCTATTTATTACTAGTTTATGTTGATGCTCAAATCGACGTGGTTCGGGCAAGAACATTGAAAACACCCTTAGAGGGACGGTCAAGGGGAATATGGGGATGGAAAATCAGGTTATGTTTAGAGCCCTAAGATAAATAGGATTCACAAAGTTAATTTATGAATATATGGGAATGGATTAAAGCTCTAGTAAATTGACATGGTTAAATGCGTTAATAAACTTAGATATGGAAGCATTAATCCATAAAACTATTTATAAGATAATCTAAGACAATTATGAAAGAATTTCTAAAAGTAAAAGAAAATGACTGAAAAATAAAGTAAAGATATTTGTGATAAAATATTCAAAAATAGGCTATGGAACGTTACAATTTTTTAGAACGTTACAAATTTTTTTTAGAAAAAATTGAAGCTAAGGCATTAGTTGATCAAATAAAAATTAATTAAAATATTTCTAATGTATATGTTAAATCAATTAGCTACTTCATGTATGCAATATTAACATGTGAAATAAGCCTGAAATCAGTTTTACTAAATGCAACGTTTTTCAGTAATATTGTGCATAAAATAAATCGCTCATGCGAGGTGATTGACTTTGTGTTTTGAGCGTTATATGGAAATCAATTTTTTTAATTTGATGATTTGCACTAGATTATAGATGACAAAAAACTGAATATCGCAGCTAGTTTATTTTGGAAAAATATCATCATAAAGCTAAACACTTAAAAGATGGCAGTTCATCATTTATGTACATTTTTAGAAAAAAAAGAAAAATATACAATCCCAATTAATTACAAATTGTACAAAAATACAAAAAAATTAAGTTGTATGATAAAAGAACAAAGAAAGGGCGTAGGTATTCCCAAAAAAAATATTAAACTCGAAATTTGATAGTCATTAAAGTACACATTATGAGATTGGTTCTAAGCCCTAAGAATAGGTTGTTTTTGAGACCCTATGTCTCTCTCAACATTTCGAGTTCGTCATAAAAATGTCCAAAAAATCTCCAAAATAAGAAAATACATCCAATTGAAGGAAAAACATCCTTCACCGTAATGGACGGGCCTAGACAAAGTCTTCCCTGTCTTCGCCACACCATTAGGTTCCTAGATGATTGGGTATGAAAGAAAAAAATGGCTTGGAACCTAGCGGCACCTCCTCCTTGCCTCTTAATGTGATTGATGATGGTTGTCTCCTCCTTCAACTTGCATTTAAAAGGTTTTAGGAGGTAGACGTGGTGTTTTGATTATTTCGGAAGTGTAGGTCACTACAAGGAAAATGCGCTTTAGCGGAGGTTACTAGCAGAGGAAAGTGACCAGAGGTTTTTGCAGATGCTTTTTTTTTATTCGCTTATTTTAACACGAACATCCCTGTTCATTTCCAGGATTAACACACCGAGAAGCCATAAATCATGTTGCACCGCATCCAAAAAAACCACCAAGCGCAAAAAAACAATTATAAATTGGGAATCCATAAATATTGTCACATCGTGACCCAAAAAAAGTCGACAAGAGGAAAAAGAAACTACATGTTTGAATCTAGTTTGCTTCTTCACCATGAATGCACCGATGCACCACATCATTGAAATACCTGGTGTGACATGTAGTTTAAAGCACCAAAGTAGGGTAAATTGCTAGAAAAATGTATTGTCCAAAAAAACTAAATTTCTCCAATCGGTGTAGCAATTTTTTGCAACCAGTGCGGTGCATTACCTAGCACTAAGTGCCCCGGTGTGTCAATCTACTGAACGAACTAGGTTCTATTTTATTTAAAAATTTAAAAAAAAATTATTAAAAAATCTCATTAAACTATATTAATAATCTAATAGCAGTGTGGTTTGATTTTCAACTGCCCCGTTGCACCCCCATATCAGGCACACCAAAATAGGGTTTTATAAAATAAATTTATCACACCATCAAAACTATTTTAGCCTGTACAATGCATATGATCCCATCTGCATGGGTTCTGTACATCATCCCCATGGACGCCATGACATCTTTGTTGTGCATTTCCACATTGCTTGCTCCTATTGGTTGCAGACTCGAGTTTGAATTTTGCAAAGTGATTGGAAAAAAATCAATTTTCCATGCATCACCACTTGCCTCCCCAATGGGTATTTGAGAAATTAAATTGATTGTTACTTCTTAATTTAAAATTTTAGCAATTTAATGCTTGAAATTGAGCCTTAATTTGACATTTTTTTCAAAAAAAAAAAATTTCACATTACATTTGAGTCGTTTGGCTTGCACCGCTAGTGAGTGCACCCGATAAAATTTACTAGGTGCACTGTTCATGATGCATTGATTGTTTGAGCACACTATCTTAATGGTGCACAACAAATTTGTAACACACCGCTTTGATGAAAATTACAATTTAAAATTATGAACCCATTCAAGATGCATTCACTACATATAATTGCAGCGTTTATTCAGTGCACTTACATGTATAGAACACATCATTTAACAAGAACAAGGACGTGTAAGAAATACAATTATATTGTGCTTCTAGTAGATGTCTATGCACCGGATCGATGTGCAAACATTTCCATAGTGCATCGGGAACACATTCCCAATTAACAATCAAATGGAAAAGACGATGGTGCTTCCAGTTCACAAAAGTGCACCTATGTGAGTGTGTTGATTTTATATAGACACACTGACATCTGCATTTAATATTTTCCCTAGACCCAAAAAAATCATAATCCAGTGGTGCTCCTAATGCACATAATCACACCAGGTTTCGGTGCTTTGACATGCAGTAGGCTCACCATGAACACACTGTCAATTAACAAAAAAATACATAAACATCAGTACTCCTAGTTTAGTTCAGTGCAATGGTAGTGAGGAATTGACTTGATATAGACATACCAACTCCTAAAATTTTAACACAAAAACCATACCACAAAAAAATCATTGCTCAACAATTCTCTTAGTGCATGTAAGTGCAGTTGTTTTCAGTGATCTGATGTGTAGTAGTTGTATTACATACCAAATTTTAAACGTTTAAATGTAGA
>LPNX010203184.1:581873-609652 GCA_001517045.1 Pseudotsuga menziesii | reverse complement strand
CCATAAAACCCCTAACTCATAATATTTTAATATATCTTATATTTTTGTAGTACATCTCTTAGGAGGCCCATTTTTTACCTCAAATTCTCTCTAATGAATACATGTACGATGTGATGGGAAAAAATACATGCACTGTTGCATCTATATGTTGGCACACAGGTTTTGATGATAAAATTTTAATTTTAGAGAAATATATTACTGGTGTGTTTTAATTATTTGAATGCATTGAAGACGATGTGTTATAGTTTGATGTGTGCCACTTCTAGTGTGATGATATTTGTATGATGCACTGCGTGACACTTATTTGCAAAAACAATATTCAATTTTAGTAAATATAATGCTCATACAATTCTTTTCTATGTATATTTATGAAACGGATTGATATTATATGTGAAATAGAGACAGTGGGGTCGTAAGGCAGGTCAGCAACATGAAGCAGGAGTTGATCAATACAATTTCCAGAGGGAGTGGGAGGCTAGGGAGAGGGAGAGATATTTATACCCTAATCCCATTACTCCTTAGACTAGATAACTCTTGAGGGTTGTTGGACTCCTCAAGTTGTATGAGGAGGAAACATTGCTCAAGGGGAACAACACATTTCTTATCTAGTTAATTTGACGCTAGGATCATCACATGTAGGAATTTTGAGTTGGTCTCGATCAATGTTCCCAACCCACTAAGGAGGACATATATTGTGTCATTGGGATCTCTAGGAGAGGGTAGCACTTTCCTAAGTTCCTTGATGTCCCAGCTGGAGCTTCAGTAGAGATTCATCTAGTGTTTGTTCAGAGATATGTCACTGCCAACATCATTGATCCTGCTCATTTTCAGGTGAGCGATGGGAAGGTTTCTATTTTTGCTTTTGGTAGAGAAGATATGAGGTTCCTCTCTTTGTTGGTTGCAATAATTTCACATTTCACCCATGATGGGTAGTGCATTAGCTTCCATATATTATATTATGTTGATTATTTAGTGCAAACACCTATATGTGTTAGGTGGTCCACTAATTTTTTTATAGTTTTGTTATGCTCTTAGTCAATGTCATGCATGTATTGGAGGGAGGGTGAAATTCCTTTTTGGTTCATAGTTTTTTTGTATATTTTTTTATATATTTCCGACCACTAGGCCATCTTTTGACTGGTGCACTCCTAGTTTGATGACGAATTTTCATATGCACATGTGGGGGGAGATGATTCCCAAGAGGGTGCAACCAAACTTCCCATCCATTATCACAACAGATGTGCTCCAGATGCTAGATATCCTAGATGAGCATCCATTAAACATGGTTCCATATCCATGCATAGGCCTAGCTTGGAAAGATTGTGCCAACATCTTATTCACCCAGGATGAGACACCAGACGATAGAGGTAAATTTAGTGTTAAGTTTAAATTAATCTACTTGCATTTTATTCTCTTTATCACTAATGGAAATGAAATACATTTTAAATTGTTATCTTAAATTCATGTCTGATGAAATTTCCTAATTATTATTATGTACTATATATTTTATAGATATCAGGACCTTCGATGGGGAGGTTTTGCCTCCTCCCCCTCGGGATGAGGAGGAGATGGATATGAATCAGTTGGAGGTGCCCCAGGTATCCATACCTAGCCTTCAACACAGTCTAGATGAGAGGTACCAACATGATGTGACATATAGGCATTGTAGGGTTGTAGATGCAATGAGGGGTTCAACCTGTATGGGTGAGGGACATTATCCAAGACCCCCGCACTGTAAAGTTGTGGAGGATGGTTCCTTTTGATATGATGAGCTTGATGCAACACATTGTAATTTAAATCCATGTTTTATATGATATGCCTCATAGCATTTTAGATGAGGGTGGAGATCCTTGGCCTTCTCTTCCTCCTTCTCCATCAACTACTTCTGGTGGTGTAGCCTCCAAATCACATGCACCTCCTCCTCCTCCTCCATATTCGACATCTCATCCACCTCCTCCTCCTCCTCCTCAAACATCTCATCCACTTCCTTATCCTCATCTATCAACTCAAACATCTTCTCCACATCCTCCTCCTCTACCTCCTCCTCCATCAATAGATTTGACATCTCATCTGACATCTCCTCATTTATACATATGCGACTGACCAGCCTATACTTATGATTGGCTCGTACATCCATTAGCTCTCCATGATCCTCCATTCATCTTTTCTTTACATAGGATGCTCGCATCGGGTGAGATGATATAGATTCCTATAGATGTCTTTCATACTTATCTACATGCTCCTTTATTTCCTGGGAGAGGTGTGGCTACCTATGGTATTGTTAGAGAAGGTATTGATGACTTTGTCTATACTGGTGGAGGTGTCGATACCTTTGATCCTGTTAGTGAAGGTGTTGATGCCTCTATCTATACTGGTGGGGATGTCAATTCCTCTAGCTCTGGTGGGGCAGATATTGATGATATAGTTCCAGGGGTGGTCTAGATTATATGTTATAACAGTCATTGGACTAGACATGTATATTTTACATGTATCATCAATTTGATGTTATTGTTCACACACACACACACATAAGACATTTCCCATTTTGCAGATGTTGATGTTTATTTATATGTTGATGGTGGTGTATGTTAGGTCAAGTTCAATGGTGTTTGTTAGATGTGTGTGATGGTTATGTTAGAAAATGCAACTTATGTTTTGTTAGACGTTATTGTTAGATATGTGTGTTGGATGATGTTTAAATGTGTCAGATAAATATGTAACGTAATGTTTATGATGATACGTTCATGCTTATTTTTAGTTTTATGTTAATGATGCTATGATGTTTATTTTTATGTTTGATATATCGTGATAATGATAATGATGGTATGTTAATTATGTTTATGTCATGAAAATTATGATGATGGTACATTTATGTTTATGCTTATGGTTATTTCTATGATGATATGATGATGTTTATGCTTATTCTTATGATGGTATGACCATGATGTTTATTCTTATGTTTCTTAGGATTTGAAAATGATTATGATTGTTTTCTTATGTCTATGTGGTGAAAATGATGTTTATGTGAAAATGATGTTCATTTTAAATATCATGAAAAAATAAAACTGTGCTGGAAACATGCACTATTTGGTAACTTGAATGCCTAAAATCACATTATAAAAATTAATAATAATTGCACTATTTGGGAACTTGTAATAATATAAAATGTTATGTTTGAGTTTGCTAATATGGTTGACTTTAATATTATTCATATTGAAACATTTCAACAATAATAATTTAAGAGGTTGTGTTACATTTGTTGATTGATATTGGTATGTTGATTTTCCACTTTTCTAAATGGTTGTGTTGCAATGTAGCATTCATAAAGGTTACCTGTGGTTGACCATAGGTTATTTATTTGAAGACAAAAATTCATGAAACATAAAAGAATATAATATCATTGTTCCTGAAAAATTAATTAGCAATTGTTTCATCAGATATCGTAACAATATATCAAGAATTAATATTGGATGATGTCATCAAAGTTGACAAATAATGAATACATTGAGCTATTTTTTAAAGACATTTTTCAATTACTATACTAATAAAAAAGCTTCTCATAATAGAATTTTTTTTTAAATATCATAAAATAGAAAACTTATATTATACATTATTTTAATTTCTTTATTAAAAAATGTTTTTATATATATTGTTATTTTAATAAAAATACATTTTTCATCATCAATAGATTTGTTTCAAACATACAATAAAATTAAATTGTAAAATTATTCCTTCCCATATTCTCCATACGAATTTTCTTCTTTTTCCTTAGACCCCTTTACATAGTACTATCAAATTTAATGAGGCATTGTTTTGTCTATAATATTAAAGCACTTCCTCAACCCAAACTCAAATTAATGTTGTATTACACAATAACAAACAATTAATTTAAAACTAGGTGTATGTAGTTCTTGGTGGATAGATATCACTATCAAAGACTATTTGAGTCAAAGATTGCATGGCTAGTTATACGCAACCTGCAAAGATGTGAGAGTTTAATCAAGAGGATGATGATGTCCAAGATTTCATAAAAATTCTCTAACACCAATAAATTGATCATGTTAATGGAAAGAAGGAAGAAAATTTCAAAAGTACTTGGATGGTCCATGGCTTTTAGTAATGGGTTGAGGGACCATCTAGCTTTAACTATGGGATAGAAGTGCAAGTTGCAACATGGCCCAAATTAGGTCACATCATAATAATTATGGTATCAAAATTGATAATGAAATAAACCTACAATGTTTTTGTAAACTCCATTGTTATCAAGGTCATAAATTAATGCGTTGTAGATCTCAACATTGGTAAAAAAAATGTTGAATTTTCAATCTCCATCAAAGTTACAAATATGCCATTTTCTATGTTAAAGTTAACATTATAAATAGAATCAAAAAATCAAAAACACATTTGCAAACATTATAATAAAAATGTCATAAATTAATGCAATTATAATTCTTAGCATTATTTATAACAGAAACATCATGAAATTTAAGTATTGAAATATTGATGGAGAGATTAGAGAGCACCTTAAAGTCAACAAGATGATAGCCTTTACTTTCAGAAAAAATAAAAACGAATCATGTAATTTTTTTTCATGGTGTATTTATATGTATACACAAAAGGGAATATGATTTTGACAATGGCATACATTCCATACAATCAGGAACTAATTGATAGAAATAAAATATATTTCGCATCATATTGGTTGTTAATGATTTGTATTGTAGAAAAATCCAAGAAGATTGAAATTAATAAGGAAATTAAAGGTGGGATACATGAGAAACACAAATGCTAAACATAAATATCATGAAACTAAAGAATAGTTATCTCTTTAATCCACTATATTGGTATTTACTTTACTAATCAATGATGCCCATGTTGTGTTAAATGCTCAATTTGAATTAAAGTACTAAAATGACTTATGAACCTTGAATTTAATCAGTGTATCGAGTAAAATATTATAGATTTTATTGTCAACTAACAATTTGAAACTCCATGCCTTTCATCTCTCATTTAATTTTTAAATAAAATTAAAAAGAAATAGATTATCTCCATTTTCACAAAAATGTTTATTGGTATCTCCATTTTCACATTGTCTTTAAATAAGCTATAGAAACCCATCACCAAATAAACTTCAAATACATACAGATATGAATGGCATATTCCAACCATGGGATTTAAAACAAAATTGTTTCTTATTTTTTATTCATTATATCATAATTTTAAAATATATACATGATCTTCCATTCTTGCCCTAAGTTTTTTCTACCTTAATGACATATAAGTGTCTAAGTATCTAAAATATAAGCGTCTAAATATAAATTACAACAAACAATAAATATGATTAACATCAATGATAATTTGCACTCTAAAGTTGATTTTGATCTAGTTGTAACAATACAATAAATTAAAAGATAAAAACCACACTGCATTGAACTAAATGGAAAGAAATAAATATCATCTCTGACTATGGAGAATGACATATAATCATTCCATACAATTACGAATTACTTCATAGACATGAAACATCTTTCGTATCAGATTGCTTGTTAACCAACTCAAATTGTTTAAACACTACATCCAGTAATCAGCTTTCTATTTCCATCATCATAACATGAAAAAAACAATATAATTAGACAATCATAGATAATAATTACCGTTGTTGTCTTGGTAGAGATGGAAGGCATCTAGAAATTTTCCGTAAGATATGGATGAATGTTGTATTGTCTAAAATAGTTGCATGATTATATCTTGATGCAAAATATTTTTTCGTTATGAATATACCTTATGAAATGTTTCTAACCATACAATTGGTGCATTTGACTTGTAGGAAAGATCACGTACAATCACCTACAAGAAAAGAAGAATGAGACTTGTTCCAAAGAACAAGTGATGACAATTCAAGAAAGAATCCAAGATGAAGAATAATATGACGACACTTTCAAAGAAATAAAGGAGGCATTGTATGAGCTTAGAAGAAACCCATGGGATAGCACATACATGAGCAGCTTGGAGATCACCGAGAGTGATGAAGATATTAACCTTTGCTACAAGGTTGAAGATGAAATCCTATAAAGGATGAAAAGCTCACAGATGTGTGCGAGAAGAACTTTTGAAAAGGTTCAAGATAGAGGATCTTGGTATCCAGTGAACCTAGATGGATACATAGAATATTAGTAGCAGAGGAAGCTACTTGTCACTCCGGTATAGAATGTTTCAATGCATAGAGTACGAAAGGCATAGGGAGAATGATGCTTCGCTTTAGAGGGAGTGACTGTAGAAGATTCTGAGGTTCGACAAGGTACGAAAGGGTGGACAACTTGTTCATGGATCTAGGCCTTACTGAGAGTAAAGCATATTCCAACCTTTGCTTCAAGGTTGAAGGAAGAAGACCAGTGATGCTCTTGTTATATGTCGATGACTTGTTCTTGATAGAAAAGAAGAACTCATTAAATTTGCAAGAAGGACACTTGCTTCCCAGTTAGAGATGAAGGACTTGGGGATGATGCACTACTTTCTAGGCATGGAGGTGTGGAATAACCCTGGGACAAGGGAAGTATGCAATAGATATTTTGAATAGGTTAGGGATGATGGAATGCAAGGCCATGACCACACCTATGGCATCGAACCTGAAGCTATTGAGTAATTCTTCATCAGAGATGGTTGATGCCACGATGTATCGTCAGATGCTTTGTTTCTTGATGTACCTGACGAATACAAGACCAGATATTTGCTTTGTTGTTAACACATTGAGATATGTTCATCTGATGGTTGCAAAGCATGTAGTGAGGTACCTGAAGGGTACAGTTGATTATGGGCTCAAGTATGAAGCGAATCAGAAGATTAACCTAGAGGGTTATGTGGATTCGGATTGGGAAGGAAGTGCCATTGATAGGAAGAGCACTTGAAGGTGCTGCTTCAGTATGAGATCAGGTGTGATCTCTTGGTTTAGCAGGAAGGAGTCCTGCATGGCGCTGAGAACAACCGTGGAAAAAATGTTGTCACTTACTTAGCTATTTGAGAGGTAGTATGTTTCTTTTGAAAACTACTATTTGATTTGATCTGACTTGCATTTTTTTGTATGATGCAAAGAGGAGCAGTGAAGCTCCAGTATGTGATTCAGATCAAGATCTCTTGAAGGAGGGAGTTCTAGCATAGACGATGAGATAGGTTGTTTGAGCATAAAATCCTAGCGAATTTCATAGGTGGCTCAAACGTAAACAGTCTTATAGGTTGTCCTCGGATGTAATCAGTCCTGACGAAGCTCGCAGGTTATACTTGGACGTGATCAACCCTGATGTGATTCTATTCTAGAAATGGCTAGAGTGAAGTTTGAGTACTTCAGGGAGAATCTTGGTGTTCTCCAGATCGAGGTTCCTTCCAAGGGAAAGTGATAAGTTCGTGAGCCCTTCTGACATGGTGATAGGATTGGTTCCTTCCATGGTCAGATGTAAGTGCAGAGCCATTCTGATATGACTGTGGGATTGGCTCCCACATGATCGGATATAAGTGTAGAGCCTTTATGACTGGGTCAGATGTAAGTGCAGAGCCCTTCTGACATGGTGGTAGGCGGGTCCTCCCATGGTACGATATAAGTGAAAATCCTTTATGACTGGGTCAGATGTAAGTGCAGATCCCTTCTAACATGGTGGTAGGCGGGTCCTCCCATGGTCGAATATAAGTGCAAAGCCTTTCCCCGGATGATAGATGGTGTGTCCTATCATGCCGACAGATGTAAGTGCAGATCCTTTATCTGTATGGTATATGGTGTGTCCTACTATGCCAGTAGATATAAGTGTTGATCCCTTCCTTGGATAGTAGATGGTGTGTCCTACTATGCCAAAGGATGTAAGTGCTGAGCCTTTCTGACTGGGTCAGATGTAAGTGTTGTTCCTTTCTCTGGATATTAGATGGTGTGTCCTGCTATGCCAGTAGATGTAAGTGTTGAGACTTTCCTTAGATGATAGATGGTGTGTCCTATCATTCTAGTGGATGTGAGTGCTACACCTTTCTGACATGGTGGTGGATGTGTTCCTCCCATGGTCAGATGTGAGTGTTGGGCATGCCTTTCTGACATGGCGGTGGATGGTTCCTCCCATGGTCAGATGTAAGTGTTGGGCGGGGCTTTCTCATTGGGTCAGATATAAGTGCTGAAGAAGATGAAGACCTACAGGGATGCTAGGTCTAAAACTAGCATGAAAAATGGTTGGCTCTGTAGAATTTCCTATGATGAGAATAATTGAGAGATAGCACCAGTTGATCAAGATAGTGAAAGTAGTGATGATGATGATCCAGTTATGATCCAATGATGATCTAGTGATGATCCAACTATGATGATCCAATGATGATCCAGTGACCATCCAGCTTTGATGATGATCCAATGATGATCTAGCTTTGATGATGATCTAGTGATGATCCAGCTTTGATGATAATCCAGTGATGATCTAGTTTCGATGATGATCGAGTGATGATCCAGACTTGATCCAAAGAAGAATATTTGTGCTGATGAATTGTGTCAAGAGAATACCTTCCTAGTTAAGAGGGAGTGTTGATGTATTTGTAACTTCGGAATGTATTCACTTATATTGTACCCTGATGTTCATATCGGAAGAATCATTTGTATTTCATTATACACTGATGTTCCTATCGGGAGAGTCATTAATATAATAAATTCATGTAAATTCATTGAGGTTAAACCTCCGTTTTAAGTAGGGGCAATAGTCCCCACTATTGAGTTGAGGTTAACCCTCCTTGTTGATCGGAAGGGAAAATTCCCCACATTTGTGGGGTACTAGGGTTATTAGACTCTCCTAGAGATGTCGGCCTTGGTAAGTAGTTGTCAAGTCAAAAACTAGTATAAATGGAGAGTGAGACTCTCTATTTGACACACACACTCACTCAACCAGGGTGCATGAGTGAGAGAGGAGAATCTCTCTCAAGTGTGAGAGAGAACAACTGTTGGAGATCATCTTTTCTGTCTTTGGGTTTTACTGCAGCCATTGGTGCTCATTCTATCTCTGAGGAAGTTACGGGGTTTTCTCCTTTATGGTTTCCCTAAGGAAAATTCTTTGTGTCTCTTGTCTCTTGTGATTTGCTGTGCATGTTATTCTCTCAGATAAGATCCTAAGATCATATTGCTTAAATGATAAAAATATAACAGTGAAATCTCGAAGAGCAACGACGAGTAAAAGAGAAAGAGCAGCGCCTGGGGATTGTATCAAGGATTTTGGGAAAACAATGATCCATAAGCTGCACCAATATATATTGGAGCTACAGAAGTTGCGGCATAATACGTTCAAGTTTCAGATGAGAAGCGTGGAGACATGGATGAGTGCATACTTCATCCTTGACTATTAGGTTAAATTTAAAACTTGCTAGTAAAACCTGCTAGAAAACCATCAAGGAAATGAATGGCGTTAGATTACTAATTCTTTCAAGGAAAAAAAATCTGAGAAACAAATTCAATAACAAACCTTGGCTTACCAATGCGAAACCGGTTCATGAATGCCCCCATTCCTCCAACGTTTAATCCAACAAAAGGTGATCGGGTTCCATACAAAGGAACCAAATTTCTGATAGAGGGCCAAAGCCCCATACTGAAAACCAAACAAAAGTCCACTAGAAACTTCATGAAAATGAGAAGTAACTTCCAGACAAGCCAAAATATCGGGTAAACCATCGTTGATAATCAAGAGGTGGATGGATAGTGAAATCAATGCCATATATGGTCAATCGAAGACTAAGCTGGTAAGGATTTTTCATGGTGATGCTACTCTCCTCATAATTTTTTTTTCTCATTAGAAAAATAGCTCAATACTAAATTTTATAGGTTAATTTCATGCCTAGGATGGTCAGGAGTCCTTATGAGAATCCTGCCTTACTAGCATGAACCACCAACGATTTATGTTCTTACCAACCAGTATTTCCCTAGTCCTATTCTGGGTAATAATTAAACTAGATCAACATGCTATGTTAGTTTTCGATAGGGAGAAACTTGATGTGGTTGTGAATCCCGTTGCCAAAGTTCTGCAGCCTCTTAAACATCACCTCAATCATATGAGTGTCGGGTCAAATCCCATGGACATCATCCCTGCACTCCTCAGCCACGACGGCTAATTCTTGTAGTATAGTATCTTTTGGAATATTTTTGTCATCACAACCAAGTACAAAATGCCTCTGCTGCTAATCGGGAAAAGAGATTATGGGATCGTATGGTAAATATCTTGCAGATTGTTTATAGAGTGAACAAATTCAGTGGCCATAGGAGAAAGAGTTGTTGCTCGACATAGAAGGTATTATTTTTTTCTTGTGTTGCATGATATGGACCAATTCTCGACCGATATCTTGGTAAAGAAAACTTGAAATTTTACTATTCATGATTTGATTTTCCCAAAACAAATGGAGACTAGCTTGGATTCTTAAGCACTATTAAGACCAACTAAATTCAATACTGAAGTTGTGAATATTAAAACAAGCTTATCTACTTTTAATTTAAGGTGTTGTTGTTTTGAAATAAGTATTTTTTTCTCTTAGTGAAAACAATTGCCTTAAGCAATCTATCTGAAACTACTTTAGTGCTAGTTTTCCATGCTTTTCAGATTCATATTGCCTACTAGAGATAATAGAGGTGGATATGTTGAAAATATCGCCTTCTTTTTTCAGATCCACAAGATGGGAATATGTTAGAGCAATATGCTCGATCAAACATCCTCTTTTGGTGCTTCACAAGATGGGATTACCTTAGAGAAATCACTTCACGAGATGAACCTTTCTATGTTTAGTGAATTGAAGTTGGATAGATGCAGAAGCATAAAAAATATGGGTATTCTCATAATATGATTTGCATATTCCACAACATCCACAAACAAATTTGGACACAAGAGCCTTGCATGCAGTACCTTTCACCTAGTAGTTTTAGGATTTTGAAACAGTCGAAAAATTGAAAATTTACAGGAGCAAGTTTTTAGGATTTTGGAACAGTAAAAAAGTGAAAATTTACAATGAATGGAATTATAGGCGAAGCTACCATGTTGTGTGTTTGCAAATTCATTTTCCTTCTATGCACAAAGCACACAAAGTTTACAACACTAGAAAACTTAACAAGACAATAAAGTGCATACCATGTTGTGTACCTGCACATTCATTTTCCTTCTGTGCACATGCTAGCAAAATTAACAACACAATAGAGGGCATTGTGGTGGCTTATAAGAACCAGAACATTGCCAGAATTTGTAGATGAGAAGGTGGTGGACATGATAAGGTGGTGCAGGCGGTGTCCGTCTGTTGTACGAGGGAAAATTAATACATATGCTAAGGTAATTTAATGTTAACTAAATGTTTTTTATTCAAACTGAGGATGTGGTCCTCACCCAGGATAGAATCACATGGTGATGTTGGTGGAGAATCATGTTGATGGGAAGGTCACTACCAAATGGTTGGGAACGACGACATAGGTGGTAGATGCAGGGAATCACATTAAATATATTTCCCCACCCCTGAGATTTCCTCCGCTAGTTATATAATAACACTTCAATTTATCATCTAATTAGCTATCAGTTAATGGAATTAAATATTTGATAAAAATAGTAATTGGTTAGGCGTATGTAAAAATATGCAAAATTTAAAAAAATTATGGTCAATTTTCAAAACTAATATAAGGTCAATGCAAACTGAAAACAAAATAACTGTGCCTTCGACAGGTATAATAATAACACATTAATGCACACAACAATCCTTAACACGCCATACACTAACACAACAAAGAGTGTGGTAGGCTGAGGGCATTAAGGACACATCGATCGTTTATATGTAGAATTACACTAGGTTAGAGTAGTGTGCAAGAAACATGTGGTGAGGGTATACAACAAAGCCATAACACATGAATTCAACCAAGAAGTTTCCAAAAGGAAGTAACACACACATTGGAATCATTAAATATCGATTAATGTGTATATACGACACTTGTATCCAAGGAAAACAATCAATCAAATCAGTGACAGGAGTAGTCAAGAAGCTAGAATGGTATCAATCTTAAATTTTTCCTTTCACAACTGGTAGCCAACTATTATAACGAAATAGATTTGGTTGAATTGCTTTTTGGAAGATTTTCAAATCATATGAAAACCGTGACTAATTAATACAAAACAATTTTAATGCATGTGATGCCTCAATTTTTTTTCAGCATAGCCTCCAACTAGTAGCTACGAAGCATCCAAGAATATAGATGCAACTCCAAAAGAATAACGCACCAATAAACAAATGCACATAAAGGAACTCTCAAATTTCTATAGCCTGGATGGTAGCAAGAAATTCTACAACTAAGGATCTAAAGCACAATGTAATCTTCACAGAGACGTACAATAGAGATTAGCAGAAAAAGTGAAGAAGAATAAACTAGAAAACACATGAGATGAAACCCAATTGAATAAAACTCCATCTTCTATCAATCAATTAGAATGTGTACATAAATAATACAACTCCAATAGACTAATTCGAGTGTCTTAGGTGTAATTCGAGTAACTCACATGTGGCAATCTTAGACTAGACACCAATTCCCCATCTTAGCAACTATCTAACTCCAAGTCTAAGCTAGAGGTCACGAATTGGCTAGGTGGGCCTAATTTCTCAATGAGTGACCAAAAAACAAAAAAGGAGTAGATTTTGTGAGAGAAGGGTGGAAGGTGATAAAAATAAAAGTGGAATACTTTCCTAGCTCAACCAACTAATCCTATCTCATCCAAGTCCTATACAAAACCAGTAAAAACTTGCTTTACATAAGAAATTAGGATAAAGAAGGATGAGGGCGCATAAGCCTAGAAAGGAATAATAAAATATCAATTGTGGGAACTATGGTGGATATAACATCTCATGGTGGGTTAAGTATTCCTAGAGAACAACTAAAATTACCAAACCACTTAGGATACTAACAAAATCATATACTAAGGTTGAAGATAGTTAATTATTCCAACACCCACCCTTAATCCTTACTTGTTAGTATTTTAATGGTTATACTAGATATTTAAACATTAAGCATAATTTAATCATAACCATAGAATTATGATCATTGAAAGAAAGACAAGCACAACAAGACAAAAGAACAAAAGAATTTTCCTTTGGGAAACCACAAGGGAGAAAACCCAACAACTTCTTTAGTATAGATTCTGTCACGAAGACCAATGACAACCAAGATAAGATGAACCGCAAAGACAATAATAGCGATATATACTCTCTAGTGAGCTTCTTATTTCTCTCTCTTGAGAACTTGATTGAGTGAGAAGTGTGTCCAAATGAGAGGATCACCATCTCTATTTATACTAATCAAGTGAGTGACCAAATAACCTGATTGGGACGATCTGTTGCTCCAAACAAAGCTGACTTACCTAGGGAGACTCAAAATAACATTTATATAATATTCTTGTGGGTACTATTGACCCGAAATACAACGCAAGGGTTACATTGATTCTTTGAAGTTTATTTACATGACCAAGTACATCAATAACATCTCCCAAAGGAGGTAAAACAATAATATCTTATGAAGTTACATTATTCAACACTCCCTCTTAACAAGGAAGGTATTCTTTTGTCATGGTCATCATCCTCAGACATCATCACTGGTTCTCATCACTCGACACTAGACATCATCACTGGATATCAACTCTATATATCATCATTGGAACTTGTCACTAGATATCATCACTAGACATCATCACCGGATCTCATCATTGGATATCAACATTGGACATCATCATTGTTGCTGCAACTTGGTACTTGAGCCATTGACTTGTGAAATATCTCAAATATATACATCATTAGAATCTCTACAGAGCCAACCTTTTTTCATGCTAGATATAATCAGTTCCTCGATCCACTCTAGGACTTCAACATCCTTGTCCCAGACCAGGTTCTTCATCCCCAAGTTGAAGATTGAATGAAGTCAACATCTTGGTAACTGAAAAGTGCATCCATTCTCGAATAATGGATCTCAACCCGAGGATGAGCTGCAATCCCATACCGAATCAACTTCCTTGTAATTGACAAGGTTCCTCCATTCTAAAAGAATGTCTATTGACCCCAAGATGACCACGTTGGGATCCATCCTTGGTGATACGAATAGTCATACTATGATCCACCCTCATAGATACAACCAACCACACTGGGATATACCCTTAGAGATATGACCAACCATGTTGGTATATACCCTGAGTGATACCACCAGTAAACATGGACCCACTCAATCCAGTCCATCAAGGAACCTACATGTAACAACATGCACCCGTTCAACCCAGCCCATAGGGGAACCTACATGCAACACTGCGATGTCCCTCGGTGATACAACCAACAATGTTAGGATCTACCCTCGGAGATATGACTAGTAACTATGGAAACACAACCAACCAAGATGGGATCATCCCATACAATGACCAATCCTTTTTCATATTGGGTGTACCCATGAAATGACTAGTTTTTTTCATATTGGGTGCACACCTCTATAGTGCCAGTCCTTTTTCATACTGGATGAAAATATCATATGTCTTCCACAGAGCCAACCCTTTTCACGCTGGATGAGAATACCACTCGTCCTCCACAGAGCTAACCCTTTTTCGTGCTAGATGTGAGGACCATAGGGATTTATCACTCCCTCTTACGCTAGACATCGATATGAACCACTCCAAGCATGTCCCTGAAGTACTCAAACTTCGCTCTCGCTAGAGGCTTGGTCAATACATCGGTTATCTAATCGTCCATCATAATATACCAGAGTTTCACTCCTCCGCCAATTTCCACCATATCCCAGATATAGTGATATCATATCTCGATGTACTTTGACTTATCATGAAATACTAGGTTCTCAAACAACTTCACACAAATCTAGTTGTCACAGTAAACACAAGTCATCTCTAACTCAACATCGAACAATCTTGCAAGTAGCTTCTGAAGACACACCGCCTCACAATTTGTCGAATAATATGAAATATACTTTTCCTTGGTTATACTCAGTGATACGCACATATGCTTCTTGATGAACCAAGAAATCATGCCAGACCCCAAGTTGAAGAAAAACCTTGAAATTCTCTTCCTATATGTAGCACTACCAACCCAATCAAATTCAACATATCCCTGCAGGAAAATCCTCTAATCTCTCACATATCTGAGGCCATACTCAATTTACCCTTTAAGTAACTCATCACATGCTTTTCCAGAACCATGTGAACACGTCTCTAATCCACCATGTTCTTTCTCAAAGTGTTCACCATAAAGAAAATATATGACCTTGTGTTCGTCAAGTACATCAATGAACCAATAATCTTCTTATAAATTATGGCATCAAATATCTCTGAAGTAGGATCACACAACTAATTCAAGTTTGATGCCATTGGCATGTCAATATACTTGCAATCCATCATCCCGAATCTCTTCAGGATCTCTACCGCATATTTTCCTTGGCTCAGGAATATCTCATCTGGATTCTACCACACCTCAAGAACTAAGAAATAGTGCACCATACCCAGGTATTTTATCTTGATCTCTGCAACAATCCTATTCTTCATTTCTGCTATGATCTCCTCAGCACGTGTTAGGAACAAATGATATACATACAATAATAATATCACAGGTTTCCCATCCTCAACCTTGTAATGAATGTTGGAATATGATTCACTCTTGGTAAAGTTGAAGATTGTCAAAATCCCATCTATCCTTCCATACCATGTCCCAGGTGCATGTTTCAAACCATACAAGGACTTCTTAAGTTTCCACACATGTGTGTCAAAAAATAATGGCTACTCCACATACACTTCCTCTTCTACTATGTAATTCAAGAAGGAAATATTTACATCCATATGATGTACCTTCCACTTCATCACTGCATCTATTGCAAGGATAACTGTAATCAAAGAGTATCTGGCTACAGGAGCAAAAGTCTTCTCATAACCTATGCCTTCTTTTTGGGAGAAGACACGAGCCACAAATATTTCTTTATGTTTCTCGATGATTCCATCTGATGCATGCTTGATCTTGTAGATCCATTTTGAAGACACTATATGGACTTCCCTTTAGCTATCGAAACCACATCCCATACATCATTATTCATGATAGGATGGTACTCTTCGATCCTATCATCCTTCCACTCTTTTTTCTAGGCCGCTTCTTCATAGATAGAAGGCTCTGCATCAATGATGTCATATAACAGTGCCACATAATTGGAGTGTGCACGTGTCATATTTATTTCTCTAGAAGTCTTGTCTGGAGCACCATACTTCTCTCCATCTTAGATGGTATCTCGTTCCCAATATTGTCTTCTCTTGTATTTATCACCTCTTAGGGTGGATCTACCAGTTTCTGTGGCTTGGTCATCTCATGATCCTCATGTTCCTTTGAAGCTCTTTCTTCCATCACGATGTATCTGACTTTGGGATATTTAGGTTCCTCTTCATGTAATTCGTCAGAGTGAATATTCTTTAATCTACTAAAGGTTGCATCTTCATCGAACGTAACATATATACTAGTGGCTATCTTCTTGAATCCTAGTATTTAGACTCTATAAGCCTTCGATGTGTCGTTGTATATGACAAATATGCCCTTCTTTCATGAAGGATTCAAATTCATTCTTTTGTCTTTGGGAACATGTATATAAATGGACAACCACATATTCTAAAATGGATAAATTTTGGTTTCTATCATGAGAATAATTCTTTTGGATTTTTGTTCTCTAGCACACAGTGTGGTGTTATATTATGGAAATAGACTATTGTTTTGTCTTCTTCATCCCATAAATTCATCAACTTATCTGGATCATGGATCATGGCTTTCAAAACTTCATTATTGTCTGTCCTGTCCTCTCTGCAACACCATTATGTTGTGGATTGTATGGAGTGCTCAACTCCCTTTTAATCCATGATTATTTACATAAAGATTTGAAATTATCTGAAGTAAATTCTCCATTGTTATTTGATCTCAATTTCTTTATTTTCTTTTGAATATGATTATGTACAAGGGATTTGAATTCTTTGAATTTACTGAACACTTCATCTTTTGTCTTCAGAAAGTAAATCCAAGTTTTGCAGGAGTAATCATTTATGAAAGAAACATAATATGCATACCCTCTTAGATATTTTGATGACATGGGTCCACATACATTCCATCATCCTGAACCTATTCAAAATATCTATTGCATACTTCCCTTGTCCTAGGGATATTCCATCCGCATTATTCCACACCTCCATGCCTAGAAAGTAGTGCATCATCCCCCAAGTCCTTCATCTCGAACTGGGAAGCAAGTGTCCTTCTTGCAAATTTAATGAGTTCTTCTTTTCTGTCAAGAACAAGTCATCGACATATAGCAAGAGCATCACTGGTCTTATTCCTTCAACCTTGAAGCAAAGGTTGGAATATGATTTACTCTCAGTAAGGCCTAGAGCCATCAGCAAGTTGTCCACCCTTTCGTACCTTGTCTAACCTCAGAATCTTCTACAGACACTCCCTCTAAAGCGAAGCATCATTCTCCCTCTGCCTTTCGTACTCTATGCATTGAAACATTCTGTACCGAAGTGACAAGTAGCTTCCTCTGCTACTAATATTCTATGTATCCATCTAGGTTCACTGGATACCAAGATCCTCTATCTTGAACCTTTTCAAAAGTTCTTCTCGCACACATCTGTGAGCTTTTCATCCTCTATAGGATTTCATCTTCAACCTTGTAGCAAAGGTTAATATCTTCATCACTCTCGGTGATCTCCAAGCTGTATGTGTTATCCCATGGGTTTCTTCTAAGCTCATACAATGCCTTCTTTATTTCTTTGAAAGTGTTGTCATATTATTCTTCATCTTGGATTCTTTCTTGAATTGTCATCACTTGTTCTTCGGAACAAGTCTCATCCTTCTTTTCTTGTAGGTGATTGTACGTGATCTTTCCTACAAGTCAAATGCACCAATTGTATGGTTAGAAACATTTCATAAGGTATATTCATAACGAAAAAATCTTTTGCATCAAGATATAATCATGCAACTATTTTAGCCAATACAACATTCATCCATATCTTACGGAAACTTTCAAGATGCCTTCCATCTCTACCAAGACAACAATGAGATTGTGCACTAGTCTAATATGTTAGCAAAGAGGTTTCATTCTAGATAAGTAGCAGTGGAGAGTTTTATAGAACCATGCCCTACTTACCCATCACATGCATATTAGTAGTATATTGTCAATTCTATCATGCATAACACATCAATTGAATATAAACAAATGCATAAAAAATAATATCATGAAATGAAAATTGAATACTTATCTTTATTTGCTTCGTGGGTAGACTCCTTCTTTCAGCTTCATCATCTTCTTCATTCATAGCATCATCATTTATTATCCAAATGCTTAGATGGATAAGAGTTTCTTCAAGAATTTAGTTCTTCATATTCCTCGTCGCTTGAGGGATCTTCCTTGAATCGTGAGGGCTTGATCTTCAATGGCTCCCATCTTTTTTTCTCTTATTATGAGTCGAGCTTCTTCTTGTGTGCACTCTTACCAGATTTTGCTAAAATTAATCACTTCCTTCTGGCACACATTCCTCGAATGAATGAATCCCATGATCTTGGGAGACCATTCAAGGTGGTTATAATAGTATCTTATTCTTCTTCGACTGCTTCATCATAGCATCGAACACTTTCCTTTTGGTGTCTTTAGGGATGAGATGATATTTAATAGAATCTACAATGATTCTATTGGCTCTATCCTTAGCCTCGTCTCCCTCTGCCTCCTAGACCTTTCTTATTGAAATATTGATCCAACTCAATTTCTTGAAGGATCACGAAGTTCCTACACTTAATCTGATTTATATTATTTTCTTAAAATAGCTTGGCCAATGAATCAAACATATCCTTAGGTGTCTTAAGGGAAGACACTTGTGGTATAATTGAATCATCTATGATCTTCTTGGCCTTGACCAAGTTCTTCTTGTGTAAGGCTTTTAGCCTCATCTCCCTCTAGAACTGGAACCTCTCCACTTATATAGGTATCCAATTCATTTTCTTCAAGAACCAGTAAAATCATATACTTCCATGCTTGAAATTTGTCAGCTTCACTAAGCTTGTCATCATTTTGGTGTGATTAATCATCTTGAAATGAGAACCTCAAATGTAAATAGCAAAATATTAGATCTTACCGATTTGAGGTGTCCATCCTAGTTCTGGATCTGGCTGATTTAGGGCTTGTCAGAGAAACCCTCATTTTAAAAACTTGGAATCATTCAGATGTGATTGGATAGAAACATGCACCCCTTCAAGGCAATCTATCCAATGTACTCCTTTTCTGAAAACAATGGAAGGAAGCTCCCAGAATAGGAATCCCTAGTTTTCCAATTTCTTCTGTAGAAATTCCTAATACTATTTCTATGGTATCTCTAAAATTACTAATCCTATGTGTCTAAAATTTCGTAATGAGGTAGCCTCGTCAGTCCTCTTTCCAACACCATATTTTTGAGCAGAATTGGTTTCACCATTTGGTACTTATGAGAGTTTTCCCAAGGTGACTTCTTTCAGGACTGTTCAGTATAGCGAACTTGTACAGACTGCCACGTGTCACTGTTTCACCTTCGGGGTCTGAAACTTTTACCACATAAGGTATATTTTGTGATATATCTAGAAAATATTATGAAAATGAATTTGGACCTTCCTAGCCCGAGATACATCAATTCTCCCTAGGTGTCCTGTTTAGGGAGGAATCCTGGAAGAGGCTGGAACCCTGATTTGGAGGAATCATATCTCCTAGAATATAGAAAATATGAGGCTGAAATGTTTACACAGGGTACATTAGGATTGTATATTTGGCCTATGAAAATTTCGGCCCCTGAGACTTCTTAAATCCTAATATATAGATAATGTACCAAAACTACCAGTTTTAGTATTTTAGGGTTTTTCAGTCTCGGGATCAAATTAGGGTTTGACTTTCCCAGAGTTTTACCCAACCAAAAATCTTGACCTTGGTCTCTAAACTTCGATTTTAATGAGGAGAGAAATCCTATGTCGGGCTCACTCAAAAATTCCTCTTCTGTAAAAAGCCCTAATTTCCTACAGCAAAAACTGAAAATGCCCGGAATCAATTTCTACTTCAACGAAAAGATGCGCCCTTCAATTTAGAGTCAACCTAGTATCCTTTTGTTGATGGATTATGGAGAGAGACCCAAAAATTAAGAATCCCTATATTTTGTAGTTGCACTGTGTCTTGTTCTTAGGTTAGCTCTGATACCATGTTAGATTTTTATCATTTAAGCAATATGATCTTAGGATATTATCTGAGAGAATAGCATGCATAGCAAATCACAAGAGACAAGAGACACAAATAATTTTCCTCAGGGAAACCATAAAGGAGAAAACCCCGCAACTTCCTCACAGATAGAATGAGCACCAATGGCAACAGTAAAACCAAAATACAGAAAATATGATCTCCAACAGTTGTTCTCTCTCTCACTTGAGAGAGCTTCTCCTCTCTCACTCATGCGCCCCAGTTGAGTAAGTGTGTGTGTCAAATAGAGAGTCTCACTCTCTATTTATACTAGTTTCCAACTTGACAACTAATTACCAGGGCCGACATATCTAGGAGAGTCTAATAACCCTAGTGCCCCACAACTATGGGGACTTTGCCCCTCCGATCAACAAGGAGAGTTAACCTCAACTTAATTGTGGGGACTATTGCCCCGACTTACAACGAAGTTTTAACCTCAATGACTTTACATGACTTTATTATATTAATGACTCTCTCGATAGGAACATCGGAATATAATGAAATACAAATGATTCTCCTGATAGGAACATCGGGGTACAATATAAGTAAATACATTTTGAAGTTACAAATACATCAACATTCACGTCGACAACCCAGATGGAAGCGTTGCAGGAATTAACGAAGCTTGTATGCATGAATTCCTCCATGATTCTACATGGCCTTCAGAGACCCTGTGTAAGGAAAGAGGGATGAAATGCATACTTACGGATACAAAGTTATTTGGCATGAAATTTTGATAAATTTCGCCATGTGTTTCATCGTGGAGAGGATTCAATCCCTTTATTGCTGCAGTTTAACTGAGAATCCCATCAATTACAATGACAACAAATATAGATACCGAAGATCAAATTTCTAGGAATTATTAATTGATGTAGACTGCAGCATGAAGCAATGAATTATCATGGCATTTACTGGCAAACTCAAATTGAAGCTTGATTATTACACTGACTTGCAATATTACATCGATTATTGCACCAAAAATTTCTTGCATTAACGGGAGCCATGATTTGTATGTCGAATGTAAGGCATGCACTTTCAACTTGCTTTCATAATTGACACATGCCAAGAAAACTACAAACTAGTATACATGTAGTCAACTCACCCTCTTTTTGGTTGTATGTGTTAGCATATTGTTGTTATATATGGATGTAACATTCTCGAGATAGGGTTGATGAACAACGTATAGTATAAATTATGGTGAGCCTACGATCATAATCCTAAGAAAATTTACTTACATTCCTAAATTTCAAGCAAATAATTATGACAACACATATAGAAATATAATAACTTCAACCACATAAGCATACAACACATGAATTAACATAAAGACATTCTTATTCATACAACTACTAAAACAATGAAAAAATGTAACTCTTATGCACTCTTCAAATGTGATTATAGTGATGGACCTCATCCTGGTTTATACCAAAAATATATATACACATATAGAGAATTACTGAAACACCATTGACATGTCACACATACCATTTTATGATACCTTGCATCACAAGATAAAGCATGCTCTTCACAATTTGACATTTTCTTCAACAGAAACCATTTAATATTTGGCCATTATTTCGAGGGAAGAGAGCATAAATGAACATCCATGAGTAATATTTAATATATGGAAAAGTAAAAAGAAAAAGAAAAGACTTTTTAACTTTCCACCTCAATCCACTATGACACAAGTAACATGTATACGAATACGAATATAATGTTATGAAAAGTTCATGACTATATTTAAATATGTTTTCCATTTTTGAAAATACATTTTAAGCATCTTAAGCATTTGACTCGCTTTTAATTGATAAAAGAGTCTGCAGCAAGTGTTGTCAATACCTTTGAATCTATAACTTCTATTAGTACTCAAACTGGCCTTAATACTCAAAATAGTACTTCGAATAGCTACAAATAGGATTTGCTTAAACTCTAGCATTTCCCGAAGCCATTCTTGGGACCCTGAGCTATGTTTAGTAGCAAGATACAAACCAAGAATGCCTATAACTCTGTACGGATGTGTACCACTTAAAGTAGCACTACAATACTTCCAACAAGATGAGAATGACTTGATTCGATTCATGGGTTCTTATTTCATCTTACAAATAGTCTCTAGGGCATTAAAATGAGAGTTTATGGCTCTATTAATAGCCCATCCAAAAGAGGAAGCAATGTTGAATACAATCCAAGGAACTGAGAAAAGATATCGAGCTGAGAAAGTGGATCAAAAAATAGTGACTAT
Source organism: Pseudotsuga menziesii (assembly GCA_001517045.1). NCBI lineage: Eukaryota > Viridiplantae > Streptophyta > Pinopsida > Pinales > Pinaceae > Pseudotsuga > Pseudotsuga menziesii. The sequence goes on along the minus strand of LPNX010203184.1, from coordinate 587,144 downwards.
AAGGCAGGTAGACCTTTTGCATGACGTTTGGACAACTAACAGCTTCAATTTTAAGAAATTGAATAGAATATTTTATTCTCCCATTGCTTTGTAATCTTAAAGCTTTATAATTGCTCGTGACATTACTATATAATTTTTTCTATGAGTCACAAATTGTAAATCACTCGAGCCAGGTGTTAGAATAGTAGATTCAAGCTAAACTAGTTAACCTATCTAAGCAACCAACAACATATCATAAAAGATAAGGACAGAAAAAGAAAAAAACAAGAAAACACCAATATACGTGGTTCACCCTAATGGGTTACATCCACGGTAAGGTTGTCTTCTATTATCTCTAGAATGTCTTCTCCAATCTTACAAGAGAGCGAAGCACAAATACCCCAAAGAATATAGATGATGTACAACAGTGTCACAATAGTACCCATTAGAGGAAATTTGAGGTCTAAAATGGGCCTCTTAAGGAAAACAATAAAATAATAGTTAAAATAATAAAATAATATTTATTAATTTTAGAAGAAAAAACTACTAATTTTGTTCATATTTTCAACATATATCCCTGTGTTTTTACTCAAATTTCAAACGGGAGGGCTCGTTGGATGCGGAATTTAATTATGCATCCAATGAGTACTCACACTGCATAATTTTGATGGACCCCACTACCCCAAAAACAAGAAATACCTGAAAAATGTGATGATGATGTTTTTGGGGTAGCGAGGTCCGTCAAAAGTATGTCGTGTGGGTACTCGTTGGATGCGGAATTAAATTACGCATCCAACGAGCCCCCCATTCAAAATTTGAGTTGAAACACGGGGAGATATGTTGAAAATATGAACAAAAAAAGTAGTTTTTTTTATGACAAATATGGCAAGTCAACCATTATGGTTGAATCATTTTATTGAAATTCTATTGGTTCTTGAATTCCAACTCACAAAAATTTATTGTTGACTCGTTTTCTTACAAGGCCCATTTTAGACCCCAAATTTCCTCTAATGCACTACTACATCAAGAGTACATGATTGTGTAGAGACTCACTTGACCCTATTATATACTAAGAGATGAGGAGGAATCACTCTCACAAATTGCATGTGGGATAATATAATTCTCAAAAATAACATCTCTTAATACAATACCATGGACAAATATTCTACACAAGTAAATACAACACCATATAACTATGGGTTAAATGTATTACTCTTTTACATAAGATTGTAGACAACTTCTGACATAATACAAAGACATTATTACCTTCCAAGGAATATAATATATTCCAACACCAGGGACATCTATTTCATTATTTTCATTGCAAATACTTTACCTTCAATCACAATATAAACCTTAAATAACTTTGACCGGGGACACGGTGTTTGAACAAAGCTAGTACTTACCATTGTCAACTTTAATGAAAATTCGTCTTCTTCAAGTCAGCCAAGTCAGTTCCAATTACTCTTCCCCATAACCGCAATCACTATAACAAACTGGAAATGTGGCAGCTTACCTACCAATCGGCATGTATCCGATGTCACGCAGCACTTGTTCCCTATGTGTTATGCTTTTGTCTAGTTTCAATTGTTATGTATGAAATTGTTTTCATATTTTTCTCCACGTGTGTTCATTGTTGTGGTGCTTACCTTGTGGAAGTACACTCAAACTTGTAGGATCCTTGAACACATGTTGCATATGTAGGACTTACTCCCTTTTGGGTATATGCACTTTTGGGTATATGCAAATGGTTCAACTATTTTAGGATAATAAAACTTATATTTGAAAACTATTTGCAAAATTCTCCTTTTGGCGGTCATTCGATTTGAATCTCAACCTTGCCTTATTGATGCCCTTTGGTTATAAAAAAATTTCAATGAAAAGTGCCATTTTTATTTTTTTTGATGGGGTTTAGAACTTAGAACAAGGATTTAGGAAAAAGGATGTAAGGGGAAATATTTATTTTCTTTACAAGAAAGAAAAAGGGACCATATTGTAATCGAGGATTAGGCAAATAAGAGTTTCAAAAAGGTGAATGTTTTAAATAAGAAAATGATTTTAAAAAATGGGACTTTAAAATAGGGGCATTTTTTTTATAAAATTTGACATGAGAGCTCGGGGAGTGGTATTTTTTTCTCTTCGGAATAGTGGAAATTGGCAAGGAATGATGATGACATTAAAATAAGTTGGTGAAATAAGATGAAACAACACAAGACCAATACTGTTGACAAAAAAATTATCCAATAAGACTCAAACTATGTTATCATGACCAAAATTCAAATTCAAAGAATTGATGTGGTGGTCAAACGGTGATGGATTTTATGAAACTAAATATGATGGGTGTGATGAGTTTTTCTCTAGACGTACGTAATGGCTTAGAAATGACAAAATGGAACTACATCTAGGGAGAACTGGTTAATTTAGGAACCGCAAAGACCATATATTGGGGAGACGAAATACTCAAGAAATACCTAGAAAATACTCTTCATTTCAGGTCAAGTCTTCTTTATAAAGTAACGAAAGTCAAGTCATCTAGATCACGCTAAAGATAACCATGAGGGAATGCAGAACTCGACATAAATTGGACCGGTAAGGCATGTGTGGCAAACCTTTCCATAATAGACATGAGTGGAAAATAATGACATCTATGGGGAAAATGAGTATGGACAGGAAGAGGAAGATGACATTGCTTTGGACATGATGGTGAAGATGGAATAGAAAAGTGACGAAGTTTATTATGCTCGTCTTTGTCATCGTGTTATGATTATTTAGAATCATGTTAATGTTGGGAATCAACAATGTCCAAACTTTATAACATATATTTTATACCATCTTTATAACCAATAAAGATACATTTTCAACTTTATTATCCAACTCACCCCTACTCTCCATAACCAAAAATTTTGAGATTTTTAAGAGAGGGTTTTTTACTTATTCATGCCTCATGTGGATTTGTCAACCAATACTAATTTAGATTACTGATTTATCAAGAAACATGCAATATCCATTGCCTCTACCTAGAATTCCTATGATAACCCTACACCACTTAGCATACTTCTTTCCTTCCCCATAAAAATCATGTTAATTATTTTTGGAACTCCATTATGTTGAGGTGTGTATGGAGTAGTATTATGCCTTGATATACTTCACTTCTTATAGAATTCCTCGAGTTTATTCCCGCATAACTCTCCACCATTATCTTTCACCAACACCTTTGTTTTATTCTATGTCGTGTTCACTACAAGATCCTTAAACTATTTAAATTTATCAAAAACCTAAGATTTCTTATGGAGGAAATAGCGATGTGTTCCTCAAGAAATCATCTATAATTGAAACATAATACACAAATATACCTAATGATGGAATATGAAGAGGTCCAAACACATCGCTATGTATTAACTCTAATTTTCATTTTTCTCCTATAGAACCATATGGGAATCTCACCCAATTCTATTTAGTAAATATACAATATTCATAGAAATAAGAATCTATTGAGTAATTAGATATACCTTGAACCATACATTTGATGACATATAATTTTCTTCTCTCTCTTGATAGCAGGCCCTCATTCCTTCTTCATTGTTATCCTTACGAACAACAAGACTATTATACCAATTATTAAAAGTGATTCCCAATATCTTATATATAGTTTCAATATGAACTCCCATCATCAACACCATTACTCCTCAAACCATCTTTAATGTGTCCTTTTCAAATATAGTATGCGCCCCTACATCACCCATATTACTTATGGTATTAAGTCTCTTTCTAGGTCTAGAATATCCAAAACCCTAAGGAGGGTTCAAACCCTTCCATATTTGAGTAGAAACTTGAACCTTCCACATCATATGAGTTTGTTTGTCAAGTCATCTTCTAGGAAAACAAAACCTCCCTTGTATTTTTCATATTCACAAAACCATTACCTATGAGGAGTCATATGAAATGAATCGCCTAAGTTAATCAACAATGCATCATGATATGGATGTGCACATGTATAAGCAAAGTAAGAACCGCCTCTTCCTTCCATGGAGGTTTTGGTTTTTTGTGGAAGAGGTCTCATTAGATCCCTTACTTTAATCAACATTATTAGATCAACAATATTTCTTATATTTCCTAGCTTTATGAAATGTTCATCATATCCTTATAGATTGTCCTAGAGATTTAGATCTACCTATAGGTTTAGATCTACCCTTCATCCTCAAATTTTATTTTTTTTCCTCTCTTGGGGATGGACTCTCATAGATAAAACATGGTCATACCCTCCATCTATTTTCTCCATGTTTCCTCTGATAACAAGGATGCAACTACATCATCAAACTTAATGTGTATTGAGTGGTACTACTGATTGCTACAACTATAGTATCTAAATATTCTAGCAAAGGAAATAATAAGGTAATACGTGTATATTATTCCCCCATCTTATTATCAAAAGAGATAAGTTGACTTACTATAGTATTAAATAAATTTAGATGCTCCATCACAGAGTCGCCACCATCTATCCTAAGATGACAACTTTTTTCCAAGATACAACTTGTTTTCCAAGGACTTTGAATAGTTCAATTCCACAACTTATCTAGTATATCCTTTGTGGTGTTTTCTCTAGATACATTAAACAACACCAAATCTAAGAGGAATATTCAAATCATACTTATACCCTTCACCACAAGTAAGAATGGGAAAGAGGAACCTTTGATCAAAACCGTGAAATTAGAAAACTCCAAACGTCTCATGATCCAATTGACTTAAGGAATTTGGAATCCATATTCCAAAAGAACTAACCTGAGAATATACAAACTAACTTCTCATACACTTTAGAGATATCAATATTCACAATTGTTGCCTAATTTTTCCTAGTTTTAATCAAATGAGCCCTCCTATGTGATGTCAACTTAATCATTAATATTTCAATTAAATAAAAAATAAAACTCCTCCTAACATATAGCATTTTACAAAGAGTCTTTCAATATGTTCACTATTATTTTTGAAATAATCTTGTAAATAAGATTACACAACAAGATTGGCATGAAGTACTTGAAAGTGGCCATATCATTTATCTTTGGAATTAAGTAAATCAATATTTAACTCAATTCTCCCATAATTTTACTCGATCTCCTAGATTCCTCAATAACCCTAAGAAGATCATCCTCCAAGAAGTCCTAAAACCCAAAATAAAATTCAACCATCCATCCATCTAGTTCAAGGATCTTTTCCTTCTTAAAATCCCACACCACATTATTCAATTCTTCTTTAGTGACCTAATATTCTATATTTTAATTCAAATCATTATCAAAC
>LPNX010203184.1:552646-581565 GCA_001517045.1 Pseudotsuga menziesii | reverse complement strand
AATGGTGCTAATGACTATAAATAGACTGGATGGACTCCCGATTTAGACATGACTCCTGATTTAGACATATGACCAAATTTGTACAAGGGAGGATTAATAACCCTAACACAAACATCCTTGGAAATTGATCCATTGGATATTGATGGCCACCCACCTCAGTTCAACTAGCTCAAAAGAGTGTTTCCAAATTGGTAGTATTTTTATAGATTTTTGTGTCCAAAACTTCAAGGGTTGTTTTGAGGCCCTAAACAATGTTTTTTTGAAACACCATAGTATAGAATTTTCCAAATTAATTTTGGATAGGATTAATGTGTACTTTTTGGATAGACCTTTCCGATGGGATACAAATCTCCCTAAATGGAGATCATATGAAAAATTTATTCCCACAAAAACTTGACACCTCAACTAACCACCTTGGGGCCCACAAAACTTTTTATGGTTCATCTCCTAGGATTACATTTTTGGATGTTTAGGGATTTTCCCCCCATGCTTACGATAAAAAGTTCCTTCACTCTCCTTATTTATTCATCTTGTCATGAATGAGCATAGCTTCCACATATCTTCTCAGAGATAAAGCTACCACCATTCTAACTACTTTTATTTTACAATATATTATGTTTCATTCAGTTAATATAATCCAAGTTTATTGTATCATTGTGTTCCTTGAAATATATTTCTGTATGTGGTTCTATATATGTTCTTTAATTTTTCTCTCACATAAATCTAGATCATTAGTATCAAAGGAACCTGCTCTTTTTTTATTTCTATGTGCATGTCGCCAACGAGGTCAGGATATAGATAGTTGGGTATTGAACTAGTTGATCTTGAAAAAGACCACCCTTGATGGTACAATATTCCCTCCCATGGATTTGGAAAAGAGATAATATTAAGCATGATATCCTATCAATATGTTGCTCAAGGAATCCCTCATGCGATAAAGGAACAAGATGATGGAAGTTTCTCCCAAACCTTTGACGGATTTCAGTAGTAATGGAGGGATCATAAACTAGTCACTTTAGAGGAACCACACCCTTCAAGGTAAAAGTTAACTTTGATATCCATTTATTTGAGTGCCATAATTATTTTGATTCCCTAGATATATGGTTGGGTCTACTAGAAGGGTATTTCTCTGTCCACATTTTTTCTGACAAAGAAAATATCACCTTTGTGCTCCTTAAAGTTGTCCCCTCTGTCAAAAATTAGTGGCAAACTTATTGTGAGAACAACTTAATAGAGGAGTTTCGAATGTTTGAATTTAATCCCACTTTGTCCTATTTTATAGATTCCATTAAGGAGCAATATTATCTTGTGGGAAACTATGACAAGCAATACGTGAGATGGAACATACTACATCAAGAGAGGGACCAAATAGTGTCAAAGTTCACAAATATCGTCCATATCTTGTGCACCGAGATGGGAATCAAAGACTCCAAGCAGCATCTGGTTCAAAAATATTGTGGACAACTACATAGGTACATCCAACCAAAATGGATTTTCTAAACATCTCATCACTGGGAGCCAATTATCGATATGTTGTCAATATCGAGTAAAAATTCAAGAAAAAAAACAAGTGGAAGTTTGGATCTACGAATCCATCGCAAAATAAATTCAAGGGTAATTGATGGCTCCCATTTATGGCTAAGTAAACCATGTACCTCTCCCCGCTTACTTAGGCATTAAGAGCATAGAGGATAAAAATGGAACAAGTTCATGGTTATAAATTAATCTTAGTTAGAGTTATAGAAGGTTTCAATTATTTGTTTAAATGTTGAGTATTTCTCTTATTTAACTTCATTTGTTCATATAATACTAATAATATTGACCACTTTTAGTGATTGTTAAGACTGTAGGACTAACTCATACTTTTTGAAGACAAGCCACATGGTTCAATTTTGCGTCCACGGAGTTTAGATATAGTATAGCTCACTCTTAGTTCAATTTTGACCAGTATTGTCCTAAAGGAAGAAGATCCATATTTGATAGATCATCTCATCAACGACATAGTCCACAATTAGTTAAACTAAAGCTGCTCAAGATATACACTGTGATGCTCGGCATTCCACAAAGCACATCAGTTGGAGGCCTAGTCCATGAACACCATGAATTGTCAAGAAACCTACCACTGCACATATAATTATTCCTAAACTTCATCTGCGCATAATCTTCCTATTTAGCATATGGCTCACGCTTCAGTAGACTAGGAGTTATTTTTGACTAATAGGTTAATAAGTTTTACATTTAAGGAAGATAATGCATAGATTTGGATATAGCACCCAATTTTGATATGACAGAATTGTTTTATGTGACAACAAATTTCTTAGACAAGTTTCATAGTATTCATAGTTGTATACATTTTAATGACAAGTGATTTGATTCACATGTCTATCTAAGTTTCTTTGTGTTCTTGTCTTTCCTTGGATTAGGTAACATACAATATTAAGAGAAGGAACTTGTGTGTTAGTTTAGAATTAGCATTTACATGAATTTTAGTTAGAACAAAATATGTTGTAGTTTTCATGCATCTTGTAGAACTTCCTGTGTTTTCTTAATTAAGTGTGATTTACAGTTTATTATGCATAAGAATTATCAAACTATTTTGTTAGATGCAAATGAAAGTTATGTGTTATTTTCATTTCACACAAGATATTTCAAAGTAAAGGATAGAGTAAGGAAAACCAGTTCCAAGACAACCATTCCAATCCACAAGCAAAGAACGAGAATGGGATAACAAAGGACACTAGGAAATGGCGTGATTTCCATAGGATCCCTGGGAAAATTACTGGTGAATGTTGCTCAATATATTCATTCAATCACCAATCGGTCCATATTATCAATACCATTTCCTTTCATCACATAAAATCATTAAATCGTTCGCATCATGGATTGATATCCAAGTACCACATCATATATATCACATTTCATCAAGGAAAACCATTAAACATACACTGTCATTATGAAATAAAGGAATCTCATGATAACTACAACATAGTAATTGCATAAACATAATCATAACACCATAATCCTAGTATCAGCATAAGCATAGTAACATCATAAACATAGTAGAAACATATAATCAGGTCTAACATGTCAAAAACATAGTTTACTCAGTCTAGCTGAGTCCAATAGATAATGAGCAAATACAGTGCAATGTGTTTGACTGATAAACATGCCTAGTCAAAATATGGGGTGTTACATACACCCACCCTTCAGGAAACTTCATCCTGAAGTTATGGTCAAAATAGTGAGGGGAAATCTCGACGCATAGTCTCTGCATCTTTCTCGTTAGCAGAACCTCGGCTCTATTTCTCCCATTGGACCTTTACTGGATTACACACACTTATGTTTACTAACATTTACAAATTTTATCAATTTTGCATTGGTTTTCGATTTGACCTGTTCAAAGTTCATGACTATACCTAATCCAAAAAATAACTAACATCCTTGTTAAATTACTTTGTATTTCCTTTAATGTGATTCATAAGAAGACAATGTCCTCTATATATGTCTTAAAGTTGATTACTTCCCTCGCATAAACCTATTAATTGATGCGACAGTAGTTCCGTCTTTCTTCCCTAGTTACAAAGCTCTTATCACTCAGACATTAATGTATTGTATTTCATGCAATTTCATTAAATGTTATTTGCTTAAACAATCAAGTTCATGGGAATTCCTCAAGCATTACTCCTCACCATCTATACCTAAGTGCATTACTTGTGGGCTCACTTTGGATCTTGGTAGCATTTGAAAATTATTTCCTTCGCTAAGTTATAAATACAATTTCTCTTAGGGGAGCACTCTAATAGTTATATTGATTTCTTCTATTTACGCATTAACTTAACCACTAGGTTGCCTAATCATAAGGAGGTAGGTGTACCCATTGTTTTCATTACAAAATTCACAATCATTCCTCAACATGATACATGAAGTGCTTGAATTACTCAACAATTCCTCCCATAGTTTATTATAATTTAACTTAATCGTCTCATCTAGGGATTAAAACCTATCCATCATGTCATATTATAAACCACAAGGTAATAAGGCATATCGTTATGACATCTTGTCGCCTTTTGAACTTAGGCTCTATCCACATAACGTAGGCCACATCTTACATTACAGTGAACACTCAAAATACCTGGAAATAGTCGTAGGTATTCACCTAAGTGGAACATATTGTCCTTAATAAATAACAAGTCTATTTATTTATTTTAACTTACGTAGTATAATGTCTACTATTTGCATAAAAAATTTGAATCCATTAGTTAATGGGTTGTAATTTAATTTGTTAGAGGCAAAGGTCCTCGCCATAAGCTTCAAAATTGCATACTCCCCCCCCTTTCGTCTCTCTGGGAGCATACCTATAACAGTCCTATAAATGAGGAAATTGAGCACCAAATCCTAATCTCCTATCCTACATATAGGGTCCATCCCTAACCCCATTCTAAATACCACAATGAATACATTTTTTTTCTTTAATTATTTATCATTTCACATCTTGGAATGTTAAAATAGGATCAACCTTGACTTCTCTATGTTTTAACCATGACAGTTACTTATTCATTGCAATATGCCAAATCATCACAATCTATTTCATACTTAGTTGTAATTTAACCAAATTTCCAATTCTACATTCATGAGCAGAAGTTAAGTTTCTCATATTACCCTTAAACGAGGGTTACTCATACTAAGGAAAATGTTCAAAGGTGAAGGGTATGAAGACACTACTTCATCGCTACGTCGAAGTCATCGTGAGATGTTTCATGGGAATGCATAGTATCGCATTTTCTTTTCTAGCTAGAGAGTCACCAATGACCACACCTACTGCAGGGTACCACTTGTCATGATTTCTCACATGAACCCTCCTTTGTTACTTAATTTGACTTGAATTAGAGTTAACCTGAGTAGCTTCTTAATCTTGTTATTTATTAACTCTATACTTTAATCCTATAAAGTTGGTTACAAGGTCTAAAGTATAAAGTTAATTAATTAACTCATTGGAATTGTATTAATCGAGCATATGATTTAAACCTCAATTTATATCGATCTCTAACATATAAGAATAATCCAAAATTACATTAATCCCAATCAATCTAATTAACTTCCAGAAAAATTTTAATTATATAATCAAATTTAAATAATTTAATAATCCAATTAAGATGCATAATAATTTGAAATAATATTTGATCTCATTTATTATTTATAATAAAAATAAAAATAAAATACTTAAACAAATTAAACTTTAAAACGTTTTAATAAATTCAAATAATCAAAATAAAACATTTTAACCCATCCCCCATAATTAGATTTGGAATATATGGAAATATATAAAAGAAACAAAAGTTAAGTAATTTTAAATTTAAATTATATGAACGTGAAGGCATGTGATGTGGGAGTGTGCATGATGGCCACCTGTCTCACCTCCGACCACCGGGAGTGTGCATGCCGGCAAGGCGTTTCACGACGACCACCCAAAGAAAAGAAGCACCAGAGTAGAGTAAACAGTCCCCCATTTCCGCACCAAATTTCTATGAGCTCAGCTCTGCAACTCGGAAATGGTCATTATCTCACTAAGGTTTCAATTTATTTATTTATTAATAACCTTTAACTGGTTAGGGTTTTGGGGATGCTTCACCAAGGTCGCGAGAGGTAGTTGTACTTCCACCTTGGACATGTAGTGCAAATTTTTGGCTCATGTTAGGCTCTTTCTCCTTTACGTATTTTGTGAGGATGTTTCCATGTTAGGCTCTTTCTCCTTTAGAGTCCAATGATTTCCTTTGAAGGTTCAACCATGATGGCGAACACCTCAGTAGTTATGGTTTTCATCATAAGGTATTACTATTGAAACTAAAATATTGCAAGATTTTTGTTTTTATAAGATTCTCTGGTGGTTTTAGGAAGTCTTGTAGGTAATGTTTTCATGGCCATGGGATTTGACCTATAGGGTAGGGCACTTACTTTGTAACCTTCTTTCTTTTTCTATAATTTCTATTCTAATATCTATTCTAATAGTAGTAATCTCTCTGGTTTCATATTTGGAACCATGACTCTGATACCATCTGTAATGCTTGACTATCAGGAAGGGCACTAACCTAGTTATGGTCAAGTCCTATGTACCACAACTCATTTGAGCTAAGTTGAATATTGAATACAAGTATGTTTTTCAAAAAAAATACAATATGGTTTTATATGGTTTACTATCTCTATTTTGTTTATGTTGTAGATGCTTTTCCATTTCAATATTCTAGAATTTTTGTTAAGTCTAGTTTATAAACAACTAAGCATTTTACATATACATATACAATTTACTTTCATACTTCATCAAATGACTTATTTTCAAATCAAATAATCAATCGAAGTTATAAGTGGAATACCTGGTTTATGTAGAGCTATAGGTATTCTGGTAGATCTAGTGTCCTTCTCCCATGCTTCAATGTCCCCTTTTACCTAGCCTTATTGACCAAACTGATAGAACCACCCTGTCAACCATCTCTTATCGTGCTAGCCATAGGAAACCAACAGGTTTCCTAACACCCGATCCCACAAACTAATAATCCCGAGAGAAGCTTCCTTTGTTCTCCTTCTTTCAATCCATAGTGTAACAAAACATTCCCTTTTGAGTTTCCCACCTCCTCAATCTTTATTTCCCCACCTCCTCGGTATTCCTCCTTCCTCTCGTAAACTTCCCCCAAAAGAACCCCCTCCTATTCCCATAAAATCTCCCCTAAATACATTTTTCCCTCCTCCTGAAACCTTCATGCTTACTCCACCGCCTCTATCAAATCCCACAATTCTCAAAACATTTAATTACTTTCAGGTTTAAAATTTCAAGGTATAATAAAGTTAGATATATATATATATATATTGTACATACTATCTCGAGCAATGAAATTACATTAATCTCAATTTAATTTAATTGAGTGAGTTGAGTTATTATTCATTAACAATTTTCGATATATTCATTTGGGGTCTTTACGAGACTATGGGAAAATAATTAGTCCCTACTCACCATTTTAAACATTAAATATGTTTGGATAAAATAATAATTTAATAGTTAGTATTATTGACCTTTCGGTTGGTAGTGGTGGGTGTCATAAACTATTATTTTAATGCAATATTATCTTATCTTGTTAAGTAAGTAATTAAATATCCTTTCTAACTTTCCATGAAATGCTTCGGTTAATCCCATCGATAATTACTTAACTCAATAATTCATATAATTATAATGTTTATCTTCTATGATTTATAGTAAAGGACAATTATCATTATAAATATTAATTAAATAATTATTATTATAGTAATAATAATAATAATTAGTGATTAATAATTGATTACAATAATTCTTTGTTGAACTATACCATTATGTATACATTAATAACCAATTAAACTAAACCATTATGTATAGATTAACGGATTTCCTTTCCCTTTTAACTTTTCATGAATTGCTTCGATGTCTTATTAATAATAATCTGATTCAATAATTGATATAATAATTTGGTTGATCCACTATGGTTTATAATAAAGAACAATTTCATCATTATTAATATTAAATAATTATAATAAAAACTTAATAGTAATAATTAGTTATTAATCTATAATAATAATACTTATTTTAACTGACAAGTTTCCTAGTACCAATACAATATTCCTGGATTTATAAACAAAGCAGCCATAAGGGTTTTAAACAATCATGATAACAATTAAACAATACAATTCCACTTATGCATATGGAACAATATTTGTGTTTATTCACGACAAATTCCTTATGACAATTCTAATTGATGATACGTAATCAATTACTTATTATAATGTTCACATATGCTTAAATAACTAAGATGTTCATTATCTGTATTGGATCATTTCCTAATTAACGTAGTTATTCACAATGACTCATACCATTATTTAACATGCCCTATATTTGTATATTGATACTAGTGTGCATGTGCAAGGTGTGCATGCATGTCCAGTACATGCATAGGTCAAACGCGCACTGTAATTATACATCATATTTCCTTACGCATAACTACTAAATAATACTAATAGTCCCTCATGTGAACATAACAAGTATACATACATAATATAATTACTTTAACATTCTCCGTTATTTAACACTTACTCCCTTTTATGATTTCATATCTTATCTTCATGTTCTTATTAATTTAACCAGAAAACTAATATGGGTAGTTACTACCACTAACTTGATATCGCAAATACCTAACCATCAACAATACTAACTAACACATCCTCCTATCCTAACCTATGTTTGCATCCTCCCTATCCTTCCTCTACTTGTCTACAAGTGGATGTCAGCTTCACCAACCTAACCACATAAGAACCTGAGAACAATAGCATCGGCTGAATAGCGAACCTAGCCCCTCCTAGCAGGCATCTAACCGTTGTCATCACAACAATTTGGGGATTGTGTCTTAGCATGGCCCTCCCACGACCTTGGGTATCATAATAACATAGGGTGGGAAATGCATACCTCCCTCTCAACATACTAGGTTTATACCTTATCAAATCGTTCTCTGTTGCATTCAGGATTTTGGAATGTTTCATCGTATCATCAATTTGGTAAATAAGGCTCTTTGCAAAATAGGTACTACACCACACTTCATATCAAGTTTCTGATTATTACATAGCCCATGTGTCCTGCAGATTATTACTTTACCATACGTACATTCATAACAATATATTCATTCAATCACCAATCGGTCCATATTATCAACACCGTTTCCTTTCATCACATAAAATCATTAAATCGTTTGCATCATGAATTGATATCCATGTACCACATCATATATATCACATTTCATTAAGGACAACCATTAAACATACATTGTCGTTATGAAAGAAAGGAATATCATGATAAGTACAACATATTAATTGTATAAACATAATCATAACACCATAATCCTAGTATCAGCATAAGCATAGTAACATCATAAACATAGTAGCAACCTATAATCAGGTCTAACATGTTGAAAACATAGTTTACTCAGTCTATCTAAGTCCAACAGCTAATAAGAAAATACAGTTCAATACATGTGTTTGAATGATAAACATGCCTAGTCAAAATATGGGGCGCTACACTATAATCCATCATTATTCAATGGAAGGATACACTCCAATATTCATCTCTTCATCCATGCGATTCAATCTCTATTATTCTCCTTATTTTTCCTGTGTATGCTTGCGAGAATTATCTTAGTAGCAAGATCTATTTCCTATGCCTCGTCTTAGCATCTTTGCTCATAGCATTAGAGATTCTATTTCTACACTATTGAGGTGTATATCGAGTAGTTTTTTTCCTTGTTATTATGTACTTCTTTCAAAAATTCCTCAAACTATTTTCTATAGAGATTTCCACTATCATATTTACTCAAAACAATTATTTTATTCTCTCTCTGATTACCTTCTTGAACCTTAAACTCTCTAAATTTATCAAAAACCTTAGATTTCTTATGGAGGAAATAGACATTTGTTCATCAAATCATCTATGAGTGAAACATAATACACAAATTTATCTAGTAATATAACAAGAACAAGCCTGTTGGGCCTAGGGAAAGGTACGCAGAATTCACTTAGAATTATGCTTGAGTATGAAAAGAGCTAAGGCAAAAGAAGAGAAAGGAGTTGCCACAAAGGCAACGACAGAAAGAAGGAAGGAAGAGCAGATGAAAGAAAATAAGGAAAATGAGGTGCGAAAGAGGTAGATAAAGAGGAAGGGGTTAAGGAAAGAATCATTTGAAGGAGATAATCTGTGACGGAAGAGAAGTCACGACAGAAGAGAATTCGCAACAGAAGAGAAGCTACGACAAAAGAGAAGCCACGACAGAAAAAGAAGCCACAACAGAAAAGAAAAGAAAAAACCCACGATGTAAGGAAAGGACGTGATAGAGAAAGAATGTGACGGAGTGGTGCCATGTAGAAAGGCGTGTAGCGGCGCAACGGTTAGAAAGAGACAGGACAGAAATATCGTGGGTATGAGGTCGGCTAGAGCCAGCGGAAGCTGCACATATGAAGGTATCTGTGTAAGTCAGGTCATTAGTTCCTACTGATATGTGTCGCTAGAATATGAAAGATTTTCTGTTGTTTATGTGTAGGAAGTCAACTGAGAGAGCAACATGTAAAGAGTTTGTAAAGAGTCTATAAAAGGAGGAACCTAAGTTATATGTGATTTAGCCTCATTAGCTCTAGAGTCTTTGTTAGCTTCTAGTTTTTGTTGTAAGTGTGTTTTTTAGTTTTGCTAAGTGCATTGAGTCAAGAATCTCCAGCTGAGTGCATAGAAGTGTATAAGAGATTGAGTCAATCCAGGTTGTGTGCGGATCAGTAGTATAGTTAAGTAGAGAAGGATCAGCAACAGAAGATAAGAGATCATGAGAGGAGAAAGAATTTTATATAGATAAGCAAGGAAGATCTAGAACAGAGTCTGTAGCTTAGTGCGCAAACCAAAGGTGTCATATATTTCTCATGCCAGATGAAGAGAACCTTTGTGGTTTTTTCCTGGATGGGTTTCCATGTTAGATTTTGTGGTATATGTGTGAATGTTGAATGTGTTTAAATCACATGTGTATATGTTGTTGTGAATGAATGCTTATGTATTTTCTTATGAATGAGTTTATATATATTAGTCGCGCTCTTATAAGTTGAATGTATCTATTTTTCACTGGGGTTTGTTGCTATGTTATATACAAAGGAAGGAGTGTGTCGCAGTCTAAATGTGCATAGTGGACATAAATAATCCATCCGCAGGCTTAGGTAGAGCGCCTTTGCATGATTCCAAGGGACACAAAATCTCCCACCCAACTGCGGAAACCTGGTTCTGGCAGTTACCCATAGAAACATATCTTGGGTGAGATTGCATCTGCGTCGTAGGTGTTGTCGACTGGGCTTTTCTCTGTCGAGCCGATATCTTGTGATTTTTTGTGTGCAAGAGAACAGGTGATTGAACCTGGGTAAAAGAGATTCCAGAAGGACAACAAAGTCAAAACACATCACTATGCACTAACTCCAAGATTAATTTTTCTCTTGAAGGACCATATGGGAATCTCGCCCAATTTTGTTTATCATATATGGAATATTCATAGAAATCAAAATATATATTGAGTAATTAGGCATACCTTTAACTGTACCTTGATAGAATATTATAAACCCACTCAATACTTAGGATAACAATAATTAATCATTGCTAGTTAATTTCCTATGCACTAGCCTGAATAGTTGGCATCCACTTGCACCACTTGGTCAATACTTTCCTTATATACCCCAGGAGAGCCTTTATACTGATTCTGGTTAGATTCTTCCAACTTTATTGACATCCCATATTATTAATTACGCCTTCCTAAATATTATGTCTTTATATTGCTTTATTCCTGCTTTTCAGTGAACAAGGTAAAGCTAGTCAACTAGGAAACTATTGCCTTTTGCGGAAAACCCATCCTGCATGATTTTCTCTCTAGATTCCATGATTAGCAATATTTTCCATCACTCATGATTTATCCAATTCGTGAGCTCCTTCACTAATTTGGGAATTGATTTAGTCACCTATGGGAGTTTATCATATTATGTAAGTATGATTTATGAGCTAGCATGAAGTGTCTCCTTAGCAACTGGATTTTACCTATCATGGATGTATTATTTATGTACACTATGTTGATCAATAATACATGGAAATATATTGGATCATTCTCCACTTCTATTGTGATTCAGTCTCATTATTCCTCTCTCTATTTTCCTTGTGCATGCTTGTGAGAAGTATCTTGTAGCTATATATTTATCCTATGTTTACACATAGTAGCAAAGATTCAATTTCTACTTGTTACCATATAATAGTATATCAAATATCTACATGGTATCATATCTTTCAGGTTGTCAAGTTCTATAGAGTTGAGGAGCTATCAATACTCTAAATTAGAGCGCATCTAGTCTCTTATCCCTCTCTGAAGAAAAGCTTGGATTGAGCTTACAAGTATTCATCCTAGTTTATATTTGTGTGGGTTGCAGAGAGCATATCCAGAAGTGAAACAACTACCTTGCATGGATTCCTCTTCATCTATTATCCTAAATCCATTAAACTATCATTAATAGAAGGCCAAAATTGACATTTTGGTGTGCAGTAAGGGACTCTATAGAGTTTCTTTAGCTTTAGAGAATGAGCTGAATGTTGTTGTTGAGAAAGCTAAGTGGCATAATAGGTTGGATGAAGCCTATGGATTGCTTTGTCTCTCAATTTATCCTGATATTATTTTTCATCTTGATGGTTTGACCACTCCAAACCAAGTATGGACCAAACTTGAGTCTTTCTTTGGAGTACAAGATGATATGAGAGTGCATCAATTAAAGAATGAGTTATTCTCATTGAGTCCAAGCAATTTCAAATCCATTGAAGGGTTCTTCACAAAATTCAAGTCACTTGTTCTATTTCTCAAGAAATGTGAGATTGAGAAGAAGGAAGATCAATTGATCATTGCCATCCTTTCAAAATTGGGTCCTAATTACTCAGCTTTTGTGTCGACTTTTCATGCTACTAGGCTTGCTATTTTGAATTGGAAAATTCCTTCTTTGAGTACACTCTTTGATTCACTGGAAAAGGAGCAAGATAAATTAATCCATATGGGAGATATTAGAACCTACAAGGGAAAGGTTCATGCTATTATAGTTCAAGGAAGTAAGAATGAAAAGTCAAAATAGAAGCAAATAGTGAAAGAGAAGAATCCAAAGTTAGATAATGAAGATGAAATATCAAATCCTACTGATGAAGGTTCAAATTCAATGAAGAAAGTTAAGAAGAAAGGGAGGACATCCAAGTGTTATTATTGAAGAAATGGTTTTCATTATAATAATAAATGTTTCAAGAATAATATGGACATCATGTCTCAGTTTCTTGAGAAGCATAACATTGATGTACCAGATGAACTAGAGAAGCTGGTTGAATCCTAGGAACATTGTTACAGGTCGCAGTCCCAAGGTAATAATAACTATACCTTGAATTCCAGAGTTAAATCATTTTCTTGCATATTTGATATGGATTCATTTTCTGATATATCAGAATCAGAAATATTAGTGTATTTCTTGGATAAATCACCTATCCGCTCACTAGATCCACCTCCCAATGATTGTGTTTATTCACTAGATCCTGACTTGTCTCTATCCAGCTCTATCTCACTCCATTAAAATTATTATGAATCTGATTTAGAATTAACTTTTCAATATCATATGTAGGTTATGAAATCATCCATACCACTTACTCATCCTCTGAATACTCCTAAGACTGTACAAACCCCAAGTTCACTAGTTGATTTCTTATAGGATTTCTATGCAGTGTCACTTATTTCTACTAGTTTCAAGTCTTGTCTATTTTTCATTGGTTGGTTATCCATGACATTACTAATATTAGACTTATGTTTCACATGTTTGGATCTGTTCTAAACATGTGTGCTTCATATATCAAGTACATCTACCATTCAGGTTTACACATCCATCAGTTTTACCTAGTTGCTCATCATTTTCCTACTATGGACCTATACTCTCATGGAGACAATATACCTCTGGTTTTCTCTGCTCCATATG
This sequence comes from Pseudotsuga menziesii, assembly GCA_001517045.1. NCBI lineage: Eukaryota > Viridiplantae > Streptophyta > Pinopsida > Pinales > Pinaceae > Pseudotsuga > Pseudotsuga menziesii. The sequence continues at coordinate 567,999 of LPNX010203184.1, read as the reverse complement.
ATAATAATTATAATATTTTAGAGTAATTTCAGCCTCATTTCATAATTTGGGATGTGCTACGGTAGTTTAAAAGAGGATACATGGTCCATTTCGCCATCTTGCAGCTATACAAGGAGCTGATTGTATTGAATTTTTTACTCTTTGGGAAGGAGTATACACAGATCTCTTTTCCTTTTTAGATTTTGTTTGTAGATCAGAGTATGTTGGAAGTAATAAGTATTCAGATAATAATCCTCCTTCATCAGATGATGAGCTACAAGGAGCCTCTACTCTTCTTTTTTGCAGATACAACACTCTAGAGCATGATCATGGAGTTCATAACTTCTTCTCAAGTTATTCCACTAGAAGTAGTTCACTCAGCTCATTCAAGTGAAGAAAAAGACATAATGAAGACATTTTTTTCATTTTTTGTCTTGTCCTTTCTTAAGGGAGTATTTTCCCCAGGTGGTTTTGCCTCTTTCCTCACTTTTCTAGACAAAAATAAGTGTAAAGGGTGACCATAGCCTTATTGTTGGGACCTATATACATCTATATTTCATATTATTTCAGATATCCCAATCATAAATTCAGACTTAAAGGGGGGTGTTAGAATATTATAAACCCACTCAATACTTAGGATAATAATAATTAGTCATTTCTGGTTAATTTCCTATGCACTAGCCCTGATAGTTGGCATCCACTCGCTCCACTTGGTCAATAATTTCCATATATACCCTAGGAGTTTCTTTATATTGATTATGGTTATATTCTTCCAACTTTATTGACTGCCCAGATTAGTAATTGTTCCTCCCTGCATATTTTGACTTTATATTTCTTTATTCCTACTTTTCAGTGGATAGGGTAAATCTAGTCAACTAGGAAACTGTTATCTTTTGTGGCCAACCCATAGGTCTTCTCTCCAGCTTCCATTATTAGCAAGATTTTACATCACTGATAACAAATCACTCATGCTTTATCCAATTCCTAAGCTCCTTGAATGATTTGGGAATTCCTTTAGTCACATATGGCATTTATCATATTTAGTAAGTTTGTTTTATGAGATAGCATGAGTTTCCTCCTTAGCAACTCGATTTTACCTATCAGGGATGTATATATATGTACACTATGTTTATCAATTATACATGGAAATATATTGGATCATTCTCCACTTCTGTTGTGATTCGGTATCATTATTCCTCTCTCTATTTTTCTTGTGCATGCTTGTGAGAAATATCTTGTAGCTAGATCTTTATCTTGTGTTTACACATAGTAGAAAAGATTCAATTTCTACTTGTTATCAGAGCATAGGATATCAAATCTATACATACATTTGATGTCATATCATTTTCTTCTCTCCAAGGACAGTAGGGGCCTTGTCTTCTTCATTGATATCCCCAAGAACAACAAAACCGTATACCCATCATAAAAAATGCTTCCCAATATATTATATATAGTTTCAATATGAAATCCCCTCATCAACATAATTAATCCTAAAACCATTGTGCATGTGTCCTTTTCAAATATAGTATACACCCCTACATCATCCATATTACTAATTATGATATTAGCTCTCTTGTCATATCTAGAATGTGAAGAACCCCGAGGAGAGTTCAAATCCTTCCATATTTTAGTAGAAAATTGACCCTTCCATGTCCTATGATTTTGGTTGTCAAGTAACCTACTAGGGAAACAACACCCCCATTGTACTTTTCAAATTCAAAAAAACACTCACTATGAGGATTCATATATAATGAATCACCTAAGTCAATCAACAATGCATAATGATCTTCATGTGTACGTATAGAATCCAAGTAAACATCACCTCCTTATTCAATGGAAGTTTTTGTTTTTTTGGAAGAAGTATCATCAAATGCCTTACTTTTATCATTAGTCTTATATCTGCAATACTTCTTATAATTCGTAGATTTATGAAATGTCCATGATAACCTTGTCAGTTGTCCTAGAGATTTAGACCTACCCCTCTCCCTTGAATACTTATTTTTCCTCTCTTGGGGATGGCCTCTCATAGAGAAACGTCCTTGGTCATACTCTCCATCAATTTCCTCCTCATTTACACTAACAACAAGGATGAAACTACATCATCAAACTTTAATATGGATTGAGTGGTACTACTGATTGCTAAAACGAGATTTTTTGAAAAGAACATAACAAGGTAATGCATGTGTATTTTTCCTCCATCTTATAATCAAAATATATAAGTTTACTTAATAGAGTATTAAAGGAGTTTAGATGTTCTATCACCGAGTCACCACCATTCTTCCTAAGATGATACAACTTCTTTCCAAGAAACAACTTGTTTACTAGGGACTTTGACTGATGAAAATTCCAAACCTTATCCCTCATATTCTGTGTGTTGTATTCTCTAGAGACATTCAACAACACCAAATGTAAGAGGCGTAGTTGAATCATATTTTTTCCTTTATTTCTATGTTTTCTCAATCTTCTTTCAAGGTGTTAGTAGGTTTTATACATATATCCATAGTAACCCACTATTCTTTGTCTACAAGAATACATTCCATCATTAGATTCTATTTCTTGAAGCTTTGGTCATTAAATTTCTCTCTTTTATTATTGAATTTCTCCTCATTTACTTTACACGAGATTCATTATGAAAAGTTCCTACTCAAGCATAGGTTTATCGTAGAGACAATATACCCTTTCTCTTCATGGACTGAAATAAACCCTATAAGCAAAGGCATCCCCTTGAATCCATTAACCTCACTCTAATTCCAAATGAAGAGTTTGATAAACCTATGAAATAAACTAAATGCTAACATAATCTAAAACATAAGAAATAGTAATGGCACAGACACATAGTACACAAAGATTTATCTTGGAAACCATTAACCAAGGAAACTGATCTAACTGAGATTTTCCCCTTCATCTATCTCATTGACTATTAAATTCACCATTTACAATATAATATGTATATCATACAAAACCCTAATCCATTAACCTAGAATAGATTACAACCCCGATTTCTTAACCAGAATTATTTTTCAATGGGTTCAGAAGGCATAAATGGACCAAACATGGACCCAAAAAAATTGGGGGGACACTATCCCCATATATGAGAGGATGATCACCCGCAATGTCCCCTTTTCTATAGGAACCTACAAAGAATACAACACATATCCAACAATATGTGTGTGTTTGTGTGTGTGTGTGTATGTACACACACACACAACACATTTCCAACAATGTCTGTGTGTGTGTGTGAAAATCATCTCTTTACATATTTGCGGACTAGTTTGTAATGTGAAAGAGGCAATTTTTGTCCATATTAGTATAATTAGATAAACTTGATTTGATGTTATTACAAGATAGCATGGGGTATCAAGAAAATAATAGAGAAATAATAGAGCATTAGAGGAAATTTGGGGTCTAAAATGGGCCTTATAAGAAAACCCGCCAAAATAAGTTTTTGTGACTTGGAATTCAAGAACCAATAGAATTTCAATAAAATAAGTCAACCATAATGGTTGAATTGACATATTTGTCATTAAAAAAAACTACTTTTTTTGTTCGTATTTTCGACATATCTCATTGTGTTTTTACTCAAATTTCAATCGGGAGAGCTCGTTGGATGCGGAATTTGATTCCGCATCCAATGAGTACCCACACTGCATACTTTTGACAGACCTCTCTACCCGAAAAACAAGAAATACCTGAAAAAATGTGATGATGATGTCATTATCACGTTTTTTCAAGTATTTATTGTTTTTGGGGTAGCAGGGTCTGTCAAAAGTATGCAGTGTGGGTACTCGTTGGATGTGGAATCAAATTCCGCATCCAACGAGCTCTCTCGATCGAAATTTGAGTAAAAACACAGGGAGATATGTCGAAAATACGAACACAAAAAGTAGTTTTTTTCTTTCTTCCTCCAAAATTAATCAATATTATTTTATTATTTTAACTATTATTTTATTATTTTAACTATTATTTTATTATTTTCCTTAGGAGGCCCATTTTAGACCCCAAAATTCCTCTAATGATGGGGAGGCATGGATTGCAAGAAGACTTTGTCATTTTCTGGATTTTAATCATATATTAGCAGTTTTTAATCAAATAAAATCCTAGATAGACATGGGGTCTATCTGATCATAATCCCATATACTTGCATATAAGTTTCAAGGACAAAAATACCACCATCCATTTTAAATTCAATCCATATTGTATTGAGGATGAGGATTTAAAGGAGATGGTGAAAATGGAATGGATAGGTTTTGATCCCAAATTAGAACATTCATCCAATTTTCATTAATTGAGTCACTTAAAGATCTAAAAACTTAAAAAGTAAAGTGGTGGCATGGGAAATAGAAGCCTACAAAAATAAGATGGAATTTTAAAAGAAGTTGAAGTAGAAATTAAAGAGACATATGAGAACAATACTATAGATGTATTTAGAGTTCAAGAGGCAAATAAACTTAAGTATTTGGAGATTGGAAAAGAAGATTACTGGAAAATGGGTAAGTAAAGTGGAGGATGAAGAACAAAGTTGTATTGTTGGAGAAGGGTGATGAAAAAACTAAAAAATATCACCAATTTTCAAACCACGAGAAGAGCATAAATTCTATATGGGAACTCCAAAACAATGAAGGCAACAAAGTAAGTGGTTTAAAATATCTTGAAACCTTGGGTATAAATAATTTTTGGTTTGATACTCAAAGCCAACAAGTGTTAATATTTTTTAGATTGACAAGTTAGCTTATTTATTCCCTCATTTTTTGATAGGATAAATTAATCAAAATTTGTATGAGGAAGTATCTAAGGAAGAGATCCAAACATTTATACACTCTTTTTACAAGGAGAATAGTCTTGTACCAAATGGGTACACATTTGAGTTTTTATTGGGTTTCTATGATCTGATTGAGATGGATCTTCTGAGGGTCATTAAGGATATTACGGTTAGTGCCAATGTTTTAGAATCTTTGATTTCTACATTCATTTCAATTATTGCTAAGTGAAATCATCTTATTCTTTAGATGACTACAAACCAAACTCCTTTTGTAATTATTCTTATAAAAGTATAGGCAAGGTATTAGCAGTTAGATTCAAATTAGGAGGTAATATATCCTAAACATTTTGGTCTCCTATATATAAGGAAAATCCATTAATCCATAGGGTTTATAAGGAAAAGGATTGCACATAATCAAATACAAAAAGAAGCCAACTTTGTTTATCAAGTTGGACCTTTCCAAATCACATGACATAACAAACTGGTTATATCTCAGGATGATGTTAATACATGTGGGGTTTGATTATTCTGTGGTTAGATGGATTATGGGATGTGTCCCATATTCCTATTACATTGTTCTCATCAATTGAGTGGCCCCTTCCTTCTTCAAACCTAGTAGGGTTTGAGATAGGGTTTCCCAATATCATTGATTATATTTTTGTTGGTTGTAAAAGGGTTTAGTAGAGAAATTTTAGAAGCAAAAAAAATGGGATTCTTAGAAGGGGTCAATATAAAAAAATGTGTTTCTATATTAGTTATTATTTGTGGGTGATATATAGTTATGCTTCGATGGGTTATAGAGGGAAACTATGAAAAATCAGGAACTCCTCAATATCCATTGTGTGGCTACAGGTATGGAGGTGACTGTACAAAAAACAATGATTTGAATGTGATTTGAAGCACTCCTAAAATTGGCATTATTTCCTTTTATGCCCTTTTATTTACAATAAGGATTCAAGTAACTACGTTTCATTCTCAATTCGAATGGATACATAAAAGGTTATTATGTATGGTTTCTAAGTAAAGTAGAAAAAAAAATGAAATATCTATGGTGTAACAGGTGGCTCTGAAGAGGGGGGGAATTAACCCTTATCAAGGTTATCTTGGAAGCCATATTTGTTGCTATTTATTATGGAATGGTAACAGTAAAGGTGGTGGGATTGCTTAGCCCAGGTAGCAATCCACATATCTTCCAAAAAACAAGGGAGGATGACGTTTGAAGCAAATACATGTATTTGGAAAGGCTTTAGTTGTAAAAAGTCTTTATAATTTCATTAAAAATAAAAGCATTTGGAAATATATTGTTATTAAAAAGTATATATCACCTACTTATTTACTAGACTAGATAAGGAACCCTTAGAAAAGTGTTAAGAATGTTTGAAATCATTGGAAGGTTGTGGTATTGGCCTCTCTTTCCATTGTAAACTCTCTGACATGGAAGGTTGGAAACTGAGAAGTAATGAATGGATTATATCCAATTATAGGATGTGGTGACGAAAGTATTCTAAGTCCTAATTTGATAAATTGTCTTCATGAAAAATGTAATTTTACCTCACATCAAATTGTGGATACTAATGCTACAAATGTTTGGAAATAGGGATAGAAATCAACATAGTCTACTGGTTTGGGTGGAGAATGGATGGATAATTGGAAAATATTTCTAAATGGGTTGAAAGAGTACATATAATAATAGGGGATCCAGAGGATTCACTTATGTGGGTTGAAAATAAATTTATAGGTATGTACATTGCAAAGTTAGGTTATCAATAATGTTGATTAAGAACAGCAATGTGGTGGAATAAAATATGGAAAAAATTGCACCTAAGAAGCCAATAATCTTCTTATGACTCACACTCATAAATAAAGTCACAACATGGGAATACTTACACAAAAGAGTAATACATGATCCCAACATTTACTTGTTAGTCATGAGGTATGTCGAAACAATTTCGCATTTAGTTTTTCATTGTCCATATGCTCAACATTTGTGGAAATATCTAGAAAAAACCAACTAGAATGGACAATTTTTGAAGAAGTGCTCCAATGGAGGAATGCTTAACAACTTGGTTTCAAAAAAAAAATTAAATGTTTGTAGGGAAATATCAGGTCTCACTATATTGGGTGCTTTTCTAGCATATAATTCCCATATATTTAAAGAAGAAAAAAAATCATTCCTCCGGGATTACAATGAGGTATGTGGTATTTTTCATGGATGCAAATTGACTTCAAAGAGAAGACAACCACGACATGTGGGTGAGTTATATATCAAAAAATCCTCTCCCTTTGATTTCTTTGACGGTGTTAGACAAGGATGATATCATTTTAGCAATGCATGAGGTGTTTTATTCATATTTGAGGATCACTTCATTAGATTAAAGGTTAGGATAGGGATTGGGTCAAACAATTATTGTGAAATTATGTCCCTTCATCTACTTTTGAAAATATCCATGGATAAAGGGGTTAGTATATTGAAAGTAATATATGGGACCCTTCCTTAGTTATTCAATGGAAGAAAGGGAATATTAAAATTCACTATATTCAATTGTAAGATTTGTAAAATTAGTTAAAAGAGGCTTCATCTTTATTCGAGGTTACATGATACACTCTTGTATATTGTGAACACAATATGTTGGTTGATGACCTTTCAAAATAACGCCAACATGTTGAAGGTCGATTATATATTTTGGAATGATCCATTGGTACCTTGGCATAGTCAAGGTCTTTTTCTTATTTAAAGGTTAGTGTCGAGGAGTCATTCTTACATCTATTTTTTTTGTATTTTAATATTTTATAATAGGTAATGTAAATTTCTCATGCATTTCATAAGACTTAATTTTTTAGGCCTATCATTGGAGGATAACCTCGACAATGGAATATGGTAGGGGGGTAATTTCTTTGAGCTATGATCTCTTTGATCCATATGTTTTCAAGGAAAAATATGAAAACCATATGTATACACATGCCTAGAGCACATAAAGAATGTGATTTTAAAATTTACAAATTTTCTCGTGGAAATACACATACATAATAACTAGGTAGAAAATGAAATAATACCAATATATATCCACGTTAACATTGGATATATACAAACACCAAGAGAGATCAAATATTTAGAAATGCAAACATTTTTTCAAACACAAAATATAAAGAAAAAATTGCTCTTCAAAAATATTGATATAAATATAGATTCAAACAGATTAAACTAATAAGGAGAACCAAGATGTACTTTGGCTCAACCTAAGGCAAGGTGCAAGTTTTGTAATAGAATTCAAATTCCCAAGTTTTGTAACAACTAGACTTCGAGTGTCCTTAAGTTTTGGAGAGATATTTAAAATGTATATTTATAATAGTAAAAATATTTTGTATGAGATTTATGTTACTGGATTTTTTTCTTTTCTTTCAAAACACTATGAATCACTATGCCAAAAAAACACTATGAATCACAAACCAAAAAAATGTCCCTTTTTAGATTAACAATTATACAAAAACCAATTGTTTCTTAACAAACTTATGAAATAGTGGAATAAGGCCACAACATTCATCGATTGTATTTATTCTTGCTCTCGGATGAAACTATCAAATTCTCAAAAAAATTGTGGCATGTTTTTTGTTTTATGTTGTTGATGTTTTATAGAAATATAGTGGAGTGCCAATTTTGTAAATTCTTGCTCTCGGATGAAACTATCAAATTCTCAAAAAATTTGTGGCATGTTTTTTGTTTTATGTTGTTGATGTTTTATAGAAATATAGTGGAGTGCCAATTTTTTAATTTAGACAATGGTTATGACCGACAAAAGAATGCATCCATGTTCAACGAATTCTCGCATCCATCCTCCCCCAACCCATTCTCCCTCAACATATATGAGGTGACTATATAATTTTTTTCCAAACTAGGGACCAACATCAGATGCATAGTAAACCTGGATCGGGGCCAGCCTTAATGTTGGATTAAAAATGGTTTTCCCAATGAGGAAGTTTCCACCAAGGTTTCATGAGGTATTGAGGTTCGAAACTGAGCTTTCCTTGGAACAACAATGAAACCCTACCATTGGCTCCCACCCTCAACCCCCAAAGTGACTATATTTCTTAATGCATTATGATGCTCTATACTATATTTTTGTATTTGAAGAATCCTTTCTAGATATGAAAGTTGAGTTTTCATAATGGCTCCCATATTCTTCACCCACTTCTCCTCTATGCCTTGTTCTCTTTTTAGCTGAGAAATGCCATGTTGTGTTCAACTATTCAATATCTATAAACAAAGAAAGTTTAGCTAAAATCCAATAATCCTACTAAGCCCTATTTTTTACAAGGTTGATCATTGTAACGAACTCTAATTAAGCAATCTAGAATAAATAGAAAGCATTGGGAGTGAATTATTGCCTCAAGGAATGTTACACTAGGTTCCAAATCTAAATTTATGATTATTTCATTGAAGTGCATGCAAATATTATAATTTTGGTATGTGAGCTCCACTCTATTATTTTTAAGCAGTGTACAATTTTATTTTATTTTTCTTTTGTATAGATACTCGATATGCAATCAATTGGATTAGCCTAGAATAATTATGGATAAAAATTTATCCTCCACAATGAAATATAAGCTTTTTGATGATCAAATTGAAAAAATTAATCCATAAACTACTAAAATAAAATGTCAAAAAAATAGTGCTAACTCAATGATATGATTACTAAAATAGAATGTCAAAAAAATAATACTAACTCAATGATATCATTAATACACCTATGACTCTTTAACATTAGAGGTTTATTAATTCCTTCCAAAGTGCTATGTTGAGACATAAGAAAATCTTTTAGAATTAGAAGTTTTCCATTTCCTTCCAAAGTACTATCTTGAAACGTAGTAATATTTTAGATAAATGGAAGCCACTTTGATACGAGGCCAAATAAGGAAACAAACCATTTCACTACCGAATATAAAGCAACAAATCATTTGATTGGTTAACATAAAGTTTCTCAATCAAAACTTAGGTTAATAAATTCCTTCCAAAATACTATCCTAAAACATTAAAAAAAATATTTTACATAAATGGAAGTTTCCTTAAGGCGAAATAAGGAAACATACCATTTAATTAGTGAATATAAAGCAACAAATCATTTGATTGGAGCAAAATGTTGCATTTATATCCTACCATTTATAGCAATGAAAGTATGGGCATTTGACTCCAATGAAAGTATGGGTCGACTATGGAACCATTTGTAAAAGTTATTTTTTTCAATGCTACTATTTTTTTACTATGTATCAATCCAGATGAGACCACTATTTGAATCATTCCTTAAAAAGGTCTTTGGTTGGTTCAGTGAAATTCTATAGGTGGTTGTGGTATGTAGTTTTATTCTATATTTATTTATTTCTATAATTAGTGAAATTCTATAGGTGGTTGTGGCATGTAGTTTCATTCTATATTTCTCTATTTCTATAACTATGTCGAGAGGCATTCTACAGTCCAGTATTTGCATCGAGAGGCGTTGTACAACCCAATATGGGGTAGATCTTGTAACGTTACGTAACGTTGTAATGCTACATAACGTTACGTAACGTTGTAATGCTACATAACATTATGTCGGCTATAAAAAAAAATAGAAAATTAGAAGAAAAAAAAAACAACTATATAAATAGCAAGAAGTATCACAAACTACATCATAGCTAGCTACCTTGATCCAGCAACAGCAACAACAACAACCAGTGAGAGAGCAACAATAAACCCAATAGGTAAGAATTTTAAACTTTAAATTTTAAATTTTAAATTCTCCATCAACAAATTATAAATTGTAAATTCTGCCAGCACCACCTCCAAGCCAGCCAGCCCAACCTCCTCCCTGCCATGTCGTCCTCCTCCTCCTCACTGCGATCTCCCTGCGGCAGGCTCACACATACCCTTGGCAAATGAAAGGTTCACGTTAGTTTTAATATATATTAAAATTAAAAAATATATTAATATATATTTTAATATATATTAATATAAAGTAATGAAAGCACAAACTGTCAATCTTTTGTGGTCTCCACTTAAAGTCCAACTCATGTCTTACCTCATTTAAATTGACGTTTAGATTGATGGAATGACTACATTTCAAAGTTTTAAAGCCCATGCTCAAACGTATTTCAATCCGTGATTTCTTTTCCCTATCTAAATTATTAAATGTTAATTTCAATGTTGTTTTTTTAATTGAACTGAATTACAATTCACAATGTTTTTATGTTTTTAGTCAACTCCATGCTATGCCCAAAAGTATGTCGTTATATCGAATTCATTCAAAAGATATCTATGTCTCACTGCTCATGGATGTGTGGGTGAAGAGACAAGAAGAAGGATTCAACAATAATATTTTTATTGTTGCCAGGCAGCGCGACCTCGTTCGTCACCTCCCGCATGCCATGTCCTCCTCCTCGCTGCCATCTCCCTGTGGCAGGCTCATGCAGACCCTTCTTCCTCGCTGCGATCTCCTTGAGGGCAGACTCACGTTAGTTTTAATATATATTTTAATTTTAATATATATTAAAATATATAATATAATAATTTTAATTAAAATAATTGAAATTTATATTTGATTTAAATTAAATATAATTTTAATTTTAATAAAATATATTTATATTTATATTTAAAATATATTTATAGTAAATATAACATTAATATTTATATTAATATCATGATGTAAGGAAACCTATTTATATTTCAATATCTATGTAAACCTTATTATATATTGAAATATAAATTTAAATTAAATTTAAGGATATAAATGTAAACTATTATAAGTAACTAACAACTAATTTAGGGTGTATCCCATTGGTAATACATTGCTATGGTTAGAGGTAGGTCATGGGATCAAACCCTCTTGATCAACTTTTCCCCTATTTTCACCAAATGCAATATGATTTAAGTTTATAATTATTTTCCTTACAATTAATCATAAGAAGTACTTGTGGTATAGTGGTAAGGTTGTTAGGATAATGGGCATGAGGTTGAAGGTTCAATCCTCCCAAATTACTTAATTTAAAAAAAAACTATTGAGTTTTAAATTTGCATAGAATTAAGTGTATGCTTTTTTTTTAAAAATTTCATAGTTTTCACTGTATTGTGTTTTTGTGTAGCTATTATTACTTCAGCGCATGAATTTCAGTGTAGATTTCATTGCTTAAAAAAATTAGGGTATATAAAATGATTGTCATTTTCTATGCAGAGTCTGACCTAAAAATGGAAGATGCTATGAGACAAACAAGAGAGAGACAAAAAATACAAAACGCCAAACGTCAAGAAGCATATCAAGGAAGAAAATCTAACGAAATGACATCAGAAGAAGGAGAAGAACGAAATAAAGAACATACATCCCGACAAACAGAATATCGAACAAGAAAATTGGACAGATTGACAGCACAAGAACGAGAAGAACAAAGAAAACGAAACGATAATCGACAAAGAGCATATCGAGAGAGAAAGTCGAAGCAATTGGAAGAAGCAAGAAATCAATTTGCAGAACAACAAAAAAATCAGAATGTCGAACAACAAAGACAAAATTCAACCAATATACCAATGGAAGCAACTGTGGAAGATGCTCAACATGTAACAATCAGAGAGCAAAGTGTTGATGGCATGATGATCCCAAATGCAAATCGACAAAAAGAATATCGAAAAAGAAAGTTGACCGAATTGACAACACAAGAACGAGAAGAACAAAGAAAACGAAACGTTGATCGACAAAGAGAATATCGAGAGAGAAGGTCGAAGCAATTAGAAGAAGCAAGAAAACAATTTATAGAACAACAAAAAAATCATATTGTTGAATGGGAAATACAAAATTCAACCAACATACCAGTGGAACCTACTGTGAAAGATGCTCAACGTCTAATGGTCAGCGAGCAACACGTTGATGACATGGTCCAATTTCAAGCAGGTCCAATTATTAATATGATCCCAAATTCAGATCGACAAAAAGAATATCGAAAAAAAAATTGCATGAATTGACAGTACAAGAACGAGAAGAACAAAGAAAACGAAACGCTAATCGTCAAAGAGCGTATCGAGAGAGAAAGTCGAAGCAATTGGAAGAAGCAAGAAATCAATTTGCAGAACAACAACAGAAAAGAATATGTCAAACGACAAAGACAAATTTCAACCAATATACCAATGGAACCAACTCTGGAAAATGCTCAACGTGTAATGGTCAACGAGCAATGTGTTGATGACATGGTCCAATTTCAAGCAGTTCCAATAACTAATATGATCCCAAATGCAGATCGATAAAAAGAATATCGAAAAAGAAAGTTGGATGAATTGATAGCACAGGAAGAAGAAGAACAAAGAAAACGAAACGTTGATCGTCAAAAAACATATCGAGAGAGAAAGTTGAAGCAATTGGAAGAACGTAGAAATCTAAATGGGGATGCTCTACGTGGAACAATCAGAGAGCAAGGTGTTGAAATGGACAATAATATATCGGTACCATTTGAAGAAATGTATACTAGACATCGCAAATTTCATGAACGAATTGATCGATTAGCAGAAGTTCAAATGTGTCATGTCTGCCTTGAGTCATATGTTGGAATACAAGTACGTAATACAAGTATAGGTCCAATGTGCATGCGATGTCTACGAGAGGGATCTAATCACAGATTCTCAGCTACGAACCACATGGATCCAGAAACTCAACCTCACATCCTTGAAGATCTCACACAAGTTGAAGAGATGTTGATAGCACGTGCAAGTCCAATATTGCAGGTGATGCATTCAATAAGTGGACAATACAAATATCGAGGACACACCATTAGTTTTCCGCAGGAGATTAAAGATGTCGTCAAGACATTGCCACAACATATTAACAACTTGGACTTAATGGTCATTGTGCGAAAAAAAGGACGCCAAGGATCCAGTTATGATTTCACTGTTAGAAAAAAAAAAGTTATGGATGCATTATTATATAAAATTCATAATGATCCATATTATCGAGATGTTCGAGTGGATTTTGATGCAGTAGAAGAGTTACCTGAAAATGCAATAGATATCTCACATATGCTTAATTCTGTTACTCTTCTCGATATTGACGAGGACACAGAATTTGCAATGTTGGAAGGGATACCATGAGTTGATGATATGTTAGATGGTTTACAAACAACTTCTTTTGCATCAAGGCTTCCAAGTGCACCACGAGAGATAGAAATTATTAGAGCATGGGCATATAATCCAAATCCGGATGAAAGTAACGCAAATGAAGAATTGACTAATGTGCTTAACTAGCCATGCATTGGCTCATCTCCGATTAACGGGTATAACACTGTTGGATTATTTGATATGGCATTTCCATCATTGTTCCCTAAAGGAGAGGCAAAATGGTTACAACCGCGAAGGAGAAATGTCCATCTACATGAGTACGCAAAACATCTTCTCAAATATCATGATAACAGATTTAGAAGGCACCCTCGCTTCAGATATTTTTTACTAAATATCATAATGAGACATCGTGCTCAAGCTTCCTCAACTATTTTTGTCAAGAAAAATATTAGTGAACTACCTACAACAATGGAAGAGTTACGACAACATTTACAAAATCTTCCAGATTCAAGACTGGGAGAAAGATTAATGAGATTTGGAACGGTATTAAGAGGTACACGTGCATATTGGAGCAAGTGTCGTCAAGAGTTATCCGACTTGATTCAACAGATAGGTTGTCCGACAATATTCTTCACACTAAGTGCAGCAGATATGCAGTGGCCTGATTTGCATAAATTAATGCCAGGCACAAGTCCTACAGATCCATGTGAAGGGATAAAATGGCGACGTCAAAATGTAATTGATAATCCACACATCGTAGCACATCATATGCACTTGAGACATTCAATGTTTCGAGAAGAGGTTTTCGAACATTTTCATCAAGTTACAGATTATTGGAGTCGTTATGAATGGCAACATCGTGGATCTCCTCATGTCCATGGGTTTCTTTGGTTAAAAAATGCTCCCAACATGGACACTTTGAATTGGGATGATCCTATAGAAGTTATATCTGCAAAAAAAGTATTTCGACAAATGTGTGCATGCAATAAATCCACGTGAGGGACATCAACATAAGATTCAAATTGGAGTTAATGTAGATGATCATCCTTCTGTAAAAGACACAAAACAAATATTTCAATTAGATCCAATGATTGATTATGAAGAACTTCTTAACTGTGTCGAGCGTTATATTACTTGCAATGAGAAAAGTTGTCTTCGAAAGAAGGGAGGAAAAATGGTTTGTCGGTACCACGCACCATGGGATCTGTGTGACCATTCAAAACTTTACATTGATGAACAAGGAGAAAAAAAAGTATGAACCTAGAAGAAATGATGACAGAGTGAATACACACAATCGTGAAACATTGATGATGTGGAGAGCTAATATAGATTGGCAGCATGTACTTTCCAAGCGCGTGGTTATTAATTACATAGAAAAATACGTTGCTAAATCNAACCAGTAACTGTATCGGGAATGGCCGACATGCAAAGTCAAGATAACTGAGGAATGGCCGACTCAGGTTTCAACTTCCTTCGAACAAGAGCATAACGGCGATAATACCCAGAAGTGAAGTGATGAAGGTACCCAAATGGAAGACCAGCCACCCCATC